>JALIZH010023301.1:0-53501 GCA_030522465.1 Rhipicephalus appendiculatus | reverse complement strand
GCAGAGCTATCTTTTTTGTGACGGAGAAAAAATCCTAATAAAAGCCTCGTGACGAGCCAGATCTACTTGTGGGCAGCGTCACATTCATGTCACTCTGTCGACTCCCAAGAAGTTGGCTATAATGGGCGGCGGATTCCCGGACCCTCACGGAGGGCCGACACGATGTCACGTGGTCGTTGTGGAAGCGATAAAGTAATAATAATACGTGGGGTTAACGTCCCAAAACCACGATATGATTATGAGAGACGCCGTAGTGGAGGGCTCCGGAAATTTCGACCATCTGGTGTTCTTTAACGTGCACTGACATCGCACAATACACGGGCCTCTACCGTTTCGCCTCCATCGAAATGCGACCGCCACGGCCGGGATCGAACCCGCGACCTTCGGGTCAGCAGTCGAGCACCCTAACCGCTAAACCACCGCGGCGGACGGAGCGATAAAGTCAAACTTGCATTTCAACAATGACGACAAGCCGTCACCCAATGATCCACACAATGATCCTCTGCTCAATGTTCGGCTTTCAACACATATTTCTATTGAGCCACATAATGGCTTAAGTTCCGGTCGTCGCGAGTTCGTGACATACCTAAAAGTACGATTAAAGATGTATGTTAGATAATTTAACTGCGGAATTAAGTAAAGATTGTTATTTAAAGCTCAAAAATGAAAATTGATTTTTTTTTCTTGGACGGTTTCACACTTCAGGCATTAAATGGCTGAAAGCGTCATTGCCGTCACTTGTGGCTCAATAAAGAAATTTGTCTAAAGCGCGTATTAGATGATAATCTGAAAATCCCGGGCGCATTAATTTTGATCTTGTTATGAATATGAGTAAGCGAGATTGTAGTGTGTGTGACCAATATACACTGCCACATTTTAACCATCTTTTGAAGCGCCATATGTTTGCAGTGAAAGCAAAACTTTTTTTCTTTTCTACACAAGAAAACAGGCGGTTATCTGCCACTTGATGGCAATGTAAACAATTGCATACCGTAGGGCTTGTGTGCTGCGGTGACTATCTCACAATTTGCTTTCGCTACAGACCGAACAAAAAGTCGCAAGACTGAAACCTGCGTTTGTATTATTTATTTTATTCTATTTATCAAATACCCACAGCGCCTTCATAGGCATTACAGTGGGGGGGGAATTACATAAAGTACATAATGCAAGGCACAGGTTACATGGAGTGAATACCACAACATGATCATAACAATACGATTACATTACAACATGGTCGTACTTATACAACAACATCATGGGGCGCCTGGGCCACGGTGTAAGAATAAGTTAGGTGCTGACACTCGCCGCTCCGCTCGAGGAGAGGGCGCGGGCAGATTGTGTTCGCCGATGACCTTGAGCCACGAGTAGTTTTCGCCGCACGAGTACAGATGGCGCTACAGTATGGGGTCACAAGAGCTCGCGCGGGGCGCATTCTGATATTCGCGCGCAAAGATCTTTCTGAAAGGTTTGTGTGCATGCTGTTCTGTGATTTAGAAACGCGTTGCCCTGTGCCTGTGAGCACTGTGAGTGCATTTGTTTTGCTCATTCGTGTTTTGTGATGCAGTGAACGTATACCTCGAAGCTGCATATGACGCCGAGTACCCGTTAGCAGCCTTGTCGCTGGCTGCGCCTCGAAATGGGCAAAAAATGTGTTTTTTTCCCGAATTGCAAGTCGGGGCATAGCATTTTTATGGAAGCGTGTGTCGCTTTTCAAGGCACCGCGTGAACGAGAGCGCTTAGATAAGTGGCGATGGGCGATGCCGAGAGCAGACAGAGTCTTGGAGCCTACTGACCATGCGTGCGCGAAGCATTTCCCACAAGAAGGGATCTGTGGAATATATAGTGCAAAATACGAGGGAAACGTCCTGTCGCACCCCCCCCATAGAAAAAAAAAGAAAAGACTGTGCTCCCTTCGGATACTCTGCCTAGCATTTTTCCCGGGCTGTCCAACATACCTCACCGTGCAGCAAGAAACCAGGAAACCTCCGCGAAGGCGGAAGGCTGTACTGCCGACTTCACGGAAGCGACGGGGGCCAAAAAGTTGAACTGATTCTGAAGTGCTTAACCCGACCTGCTGAAAGTACGCCAAATTTATTGCGCGTAGAATCAGCGAGTTGAGGGCATGGTGATGCTGAATCAACAGGCACGCTACGCAAGCGGCCGCGCTTAGACTTCAGCAGCCACGGGCCTCCTCCACGTCAAGAAGAGGATTCGTCTCAACACCACACTGATAGTGCGAGTGGCCTATGCGCTACCGACTCACTTCGTTATCAAGCCGGAAAGGTTAATTTCTTGTTTTAAATTCAGATGCCACCTTTTTAGCTGCCTTATCTATGCTTATTAAAGCACGAAGAAACATTAAATATGTTGTAGGATAACCTGTGAACAGAACACACATACACACATGCACATACGCACACGCGCCAGCTTGCACGCACACACGCACTCACACACACGCACACATGGACTGACAAACACGCACGCACACCACACACACGCGCACACACTCATACACACACGCACGCACACTATCGCCTTCCCAATCGCTAGCGTGCATTTGCTTTTCGGTGGAGGCTACCGCAAGGTCGGCAAACCGCGAACGTCCTCCAGCTGCTATCCTTATTGAAACTACCTCGAATTTTCGCTCACGGCCAACGCTGCTTTTTTGACGCTGACGCCAACACCGCCGATGCCGCCAACACCGGAAATTCAGCGAAACGAGCTAATTAACGCTGTCGCGTCAAAATGCGACCGCCCTCCAGACCAACGTTTGCTGCTGTAGGAGCATTTATATCACAAAAACGTTGTTGGGAAATAAGCTGCCTATACAATAAGAAAATCAATTTCGTTATGCAATATCCCAGTGTATTAATTTATTGACATCCATGTAAATATGTATATCGAGCGTGTTAAACGAGCGAGACTCCGCCGCAACAATCTACTCAGCGCGGATCCGCGCCTTTCCCTGGTGAGCCACCGTCTGTTAGCGCCACCTGTCGCCGCCAAAAGGAAACAGCCCAGGCGGCGAACACAATCTGGACGCTTCTCCGACCGCACAGTCATCACCTAAAATATTCTTACACCATGGCCTGGGCAAATGCTGCATTTGAACTTATTTTCACAACGTCAGTGGGTAGCCGATTCCAAGCTCTAATTGTATTTGGGAAATATGACTTGTACTTGCCTATAGCAATTGTTTTCGGTTTGTAGACGCTTCATCGTTACTTACATGTTCACTATCAATCGTCATGAAGCTGCACGTCTCACTTTCAAAAGTAAACGTGTGACAGGATTGCAGACATGCGTACAATGCGTGCGATCTTCATAACACCCATTATTCATCTATGCGAATGGCTCTTTTGGCAAGTGCCTGAAGAACGAAGCAAACACCCCAAAATGCACAAAACCACTTTTAACGTGGGACAAGGCCAGTTACGTATTACACGAAGCCATGCAAGTAACAAAATAAATACAAATCGTGCATTAATGGGTAGTAAACTTCCAACTGTTTTATTTTGAAGTCAAGATACACAGTATTTATAGCTGCAAACATGTGCCCCTCCACATAAAAAGCTTGATCGGGTGGATTGTGTGCTTCTGCTTTTCGTAAAAATTCATTTTTATGAGCATGAAAAGCTCAGGGAAAAAACGTTCTTACGGATATTTCACTCTTTAGACGTGTACGCTTTACTGGTTTGAAATGCGAGTAATTTCAAAGGCACTAAACACGCGGTGCGTCTCGTCCGTTTAGTTTAACATAGTCGCGCTAAATTTCCTTAACCTTTCCTTAAATATAGAGGACTGAGGAATCGTCATTCACGTTCACTCCAAGTTAAAGCTGTTTTCAGTGTCGGCATTGAGAGTTTGGTTGACAGTCTATTTAAAATGTGCTAAAAATAGTCAACAGTACTTTTATAAAGATCTGGGAAATGTAAATCATAACAATTATACAAGTTGTGTTGTCGATTATTTTGTGCTGTTTCATACCAACGTTCATTTCATAATGTCACTCTATTCGCAAACATAGGTACTGCACCGAGCGAAGTGAACTCACTGTGGTCGACAGGTTCAACACAACCTTGCTGTGAGAGCACGACGCGTACAAACATCCCCCCTTCAAGAGATAAGCGCACGAGCATGCGCCACCACGCCCTGTAGGTCAAATCTGGACACTATCTCGCGGAGAGGAAGTCCATATATTTGGTATCGCCAAAATAAATCAATCGTACAGAGCAGAAATAGGTACACTTGTAGACACGACGTATTCAGCAATTAATGCTTACTCGCATGAAGTTTATGCTTCTAGTTCTTGACGTTTACCTGCGTAAATAAATGAAATCATAATGTACGGACGCGTCCACGTCTGTGTGGAGCGCGCGAGCAGCCGGTTTTTGCCCTGCGGGACGACACCTTGCAGCAGTTTCTTGCTCTGACGTGGTGTGTCAGGAGCACGCGCGGCCCTGTAATAGCCATGCTTATTCCGTCAGAGTCTCAAATTGCCGCACAGTGTCGCCCCCACACAGCTGCTCCCCCCCCCCCGCCCCACACACACACAGACATGGACTTTACTGTACATCGTATTGGCGGTCTCAGTATCATTTATTCTAGTGTGCGTTTCTTTAACGTCAGTCTGTGTGCCTAAATGAAACATGTGATCGTTTTGTGTTTCACGCTTATCGTGATCCCGCCGCAATTGTCGCTACTCCAACCACCGTCCTTGTGATTTTCTTCTAGCTTGCGTACATGCATGAACGTAATAACAATTCTGTAGAGATCTTTTTAAATGTACCAACATGAAATACGAACCGCATGACGCAACGAGACATTGTCCACAGCGCGTTCGTTCACTACGTGCACTTGTTCTGGCTTAGGGAACAGCCAAAGTAGCGGCACACCCTTGGCTTGGTACAATTGTTATACCTTTGAACTTCAGCCAAGTTAGCAAGGCCGGAATAATGATGAACGCACACAATTCACGACCTAAATAGACCGCATTGCGGGAAAAAGTGAGAAATGAAAAGCAGCGCATCCCAGAGACTCAGGCACGGCAATCCATTGTTGCTCGAGAACAACGGTGGCATAGGGAAAGCAGAGGCCAAAATCTCCTTGCACAGTGACATTTCTCGTGGTCGCAGGCACACAGCTCAAAGGTCAACGCGATGAGGGCTCTCCGTAGTATCGCCTTAATTTTCCTTATATCTACGATCACACAAGCGCACTGGGAAACAGCGAGGCGTTCGAGACCTCAACTTCTTGGTGGATGGAGGTTGCACAAGTACCCGTCACAATCGTCCAAGTTTGTCACACTTGCCTATCAAGCCTTCTCTAGCGCACTCGGTGCACCTTCTCTGCACGGAATTAATCTAAGAGTTTCTAAAGCTGCTACACAGGTAACTATCATGCATTCTCTAGCCTTTTTAGTCCAACACGACTGCTTCTTTGATTTGTTGTAGCGCTAAAGCTGTAACGCTAAGCATAATTTTAGCGCGGTTTCGGGCTCTGTCTATTTTTACGGCATTCACAAGAAAACTTCGCATGGCAGCACCGTGTCGAGAACATAGAAAACAGCCATGTTTGAGTGCAGTTCCCGGTATCATTGTAAATGTGCTGGGTAATGTACCGATGCAACTCATTCACGCATGTTTATGTTCATTTTGAAGTGGCCACTTAAACAAGTCATCTGGTGGGTAATATCTAAGGCGCCATTTTGAACAGTAAGTTAAATGCTCAATAGTGCATGAAAAATCATTTCCAGGTCCTCTAGAAGTACAAGGCCGCACAAACAGGGCATAGGCATAGTCATGTGCTTGATTTGTGGTTGTCACTCAAAATAAGAGGAATGTTTAAACATTGCCTGCACGGGCTATCTGTCAATACTCGCAAACGTGTCAGCCGTAGTTTTCGTTGAGGAAGCGGTATTGTGAGGCGAGCAGAAGGGATTTCAATCACTTTTTATTGAGAAAACGAAACCGGTCCTCCTATTACTGAGTCATCATCCCCAAGAACAGAAAGTAGCATACATGATCGGACCATAGTGTAATAAACACAGCAGCGTGTGAACGTGCATGACTTGTGACAAGCAAGAACACCCATGTATTTTGTATCACATAATGAACGTTGGAAAAATGGTACACGAAATGAGCAGATAAATCTAACCTGCATACAGCTAACGAATTCAAGTTAGAATTGAGTCTTTATGGATTCTAGGAAAAATTGTCGAGTCAACGCATATTGAGGATATACGAGAGGCAGTCAAACATTTCCCGAAATAGTGGTTCAGGGTAGTAGTATTACGACCCATTTCAATGTTTACTTAACCACCTTAGAAATGCTACCCTGGTGCGCACACACACGTGCCCCATCGCTGCTACCTTTATGGGAAGAAGCGGTAGAAGGCTCTTTTGAGAATCTGTCGGAGCTTAGTCGTCACATTCGTTTCGATGTACCTCCAAGATATCAAAACGTAACCCCTGAGGCCCACATTGAGAGTAAGGGAACAGAGAAAACTAACTTGGGGCGACATCCGCGGAGCGCTGTGGTTGAGGAAGGATCTCAGTTCTTGGCCACAAATAGCTGCACAGCAAGCGATAAGTGTGGCTTTGCGAGTTACAGCCGCATACGACGGATAAGCTCCGATAGATTACGAAAGAAGTCTTCTACCACTGCATCTAACAATTGTAGAACCGAAGGAGGAACTGTATATGCGCAAAGTGTGCCATTTCGGAGGTGACTAGGTATGCATTGGCACACATTGTAATACTAGCGCCCTGAATCACCAGTCCTCAAGCTTTTTGGACTGCTTCCAGTATTTTCTATTCATCGTCAAGTAAAGCCTAAGTGAAAGCGGGATAATCAGGAACTCACCTTCAGTGACTACAGATTGTCTAAGTGCTGCACTATGAAATCAGTCGATTATCAACAGGGTCATGTGGTTGCTATGGGCCGAGCTGCCCTGTTTTACTAGTGTAAAGACCCTTGACCAGGCACTATCGTAAGCTTTTCATACAGAGTGGAAGCAGTAAAGCACCGGGTAGGAAACATTTTCCCGAAAAGCCATTGAAATCTGAATGCTACTTCAGCAATGCTACTTCAGAAATGCTACTTCAACACACACATAAAAATTCACCCACGATTACGATACTGTATAATGCGAATTCTAGGCGCAGCTGTATGGGTCTTTTTGTAATTTTGCGATAAGTTAAGACAAACACTATCACAGATATGGGTGTGACGATGCGCACGTTTCAAGCCCCATCTGAAGATCCATGTTGGAATCTAGGATGGACGCCACACATGGGTTGGAGTAATTCACGCAATTTCGCTGCACTGTGCCGAGGGTAGGACGAGAAGTACCCGCTCGGAGAATCGAAATGTACTTTGCCTTGTTCATGACATTGTGATGTTCCCAGAACTGCGCCATTGAATCATAGTTGGTCGTTTCCAGGGCCTGGTGCATGACTTGGTACTTGTTTCAGGGGCTCTCGATGTGTTTCTTTTGTATGGCGATGGAGAGAGAGACCTTTCCACCTTTCCTCTTTTCCTCATATTCTATTTCGTGGCAAGAAGCGCTTGAGGTGGTGCAGTTCGCATCATATTATCAACCAAACATATATACCATGATCCGCGATGCTCAGATGATTACGTGATTCTTAGGGTACCAATGTGATTGAGTTTCGACCTGCTATGCACCTGTATCGAAATGATGGGCTCAATACACTGTGTTGGAAAATTTTTAGCTTGTCCTTGCTAGGCACAGTTTGCAATTATGATAGCCACCGATCTAATCAATCCGCATTTGTTTGTAATACTCATGTCCAGTGAAGCACCCAGCATGACAAGGGTCAAGTGGTGGCTTACCAAACCGAACGAGAATCATCATGTATGCTTATTTTAAATGCGAAGCATTTCTTAGCGATCTTCGGCGACGTTGAGCGTATCTATCTATCTATCTATCTATCTATCTATCTATCTATCTATCTATCTATCTATCCATCTATCTATCTATCCGCCTACGACTTTGTGCTTTCCTGGCCGTATCGTTCACGGGATTTATACCAACAATGCTATGTCATAGGATGGCTCCATGACGAACATGAAGGAATGGTCATAATGTTACGGGAAAACGTATATTGGCAGATATTTACAAGCAGAGACGGTGGCTGATACAATGGCGGACTGGAAACTGTCTCGTAACCCTCGAAGCTGTCTGTCCCCAGACCGGTACCCTCTACTACCTTGTGGCACATACCCACTACTGCCTTGTTACACTACCCCGCGGCGGAAAAGCCGCTGACCCGGGGCTTGTCACGGAAACGGAGAGTTAGGTGGCACATACGGCTTCAGTCTTACGACGTGCACAACAGTAGATGGTGGTGGGGCTTGAGTGCACGGAATGGTCGACTCGCTGTATTTCGTATGTGACATCAGTGACCTGTCGCAGGACATTGTTTGGTCCATCGTAGTGGAATAGTAACTTTTCTGAGAGACCAATGCGACGACATGGGGTCCACAAGAATACCAGAGACGCGGGGGTGTAAGAGACGTCCAAGGGGCAGCGATCGTACCGGTCTTTTTGAGAGACTTGAGATGCTGTGAGTCGTTCTCGGGCAATCTGGCGTGCTGTATCAGCTCCTGCAATGGCATCACGGACGTGTGTGAGAGGCGACTTTGAACCAGCGGGAAGCAGTGTATAAAGAGGCAGGGATGGCTCGCTTCTATATAGAAGATAGAACGGGGAGTACCCTGTAGTGTCATGCTTAGAGGAGTTATAGGCGAATTTGACGTAGGGTAACGTTGCGTCCCAGTCGCGATGGTCTGCAGAAACGTACATCGACAACATGTCGGTGAGAGTGCGGTCCAGTCGCTCCGTAAGCCCATTAGTTTATGGGTGATATGCCGTCGTGAACTTGTGGTTCGTGGAACAGGTATGAACAATGTCCTGGATGACCCGGGACAAGAAGTATCGGCCTTGGTCTGCGAGGAGCTGTCGAGGAGAACCATGATGCAATATGACGTCGTGGAGGAGGAAGTCGGCAACATCGGTAGCACAGCTGGTGGGAACAGCACGGGTGATCGCGTAACGTGTTGCATAGTCAGTCGCCACGGCGACCCACTTGTTTCCGGATGAGGAAGTGGGAAAAAGACCCGAGAAGGTCGAGCCCTACACGGTAGAACGGCTCGGCGGGGATGTCAATAGGCTGAAGGTGGCCGGCTGGAAGCAGTGTTGGTCGTTTTCGACGTTGACATAGGTCGCAACTGCCGACGTACTTTTCCACAGAGCGATAGAGGCCTGGCCAGAAAAAACGACGGTGGACGCGATCATAAGTGCGTGTAACCCCAAGGTGACCGGCAGTGGGTTCGTCGTGAAGCTGGCGGAGGACATCTGCTCGCAAGTGGGAAGGCACGACGAGAAGGTGTTCAGGGCCGTGGGGTCGCATATTGTGGCGGTATAGCACCCCTTCGTGAAGGCAGTACAACTTGCAAGAATGGCTTGGAGTTGTAGAACTCAGATTGTCGATGATGGGACGTAAAGCCGAGTCACGACGTTGTTCATGACCTATATCAAGGAAGTCTGATATGGACAATACGGAAGCGTCAGTAGCTCGCTCTGCAGCGTCGGGTGGATCTACTGGATACCGTGACAGACAATGTGCGTCCTGATGGAGTTGGCCGGATTTGCAAACGACCGAGAGGGTGTATTATTGCAGGCGGAGAGACCAACGACCAAGGCGGCCCGTGGGATCTTTGAGCGAAGAGAGCCAGCAAAGGGCATGGTGGTCAGTGACAACAGTAAACTTGCGGCCAAAAAGGTATGGGTGAAATTTAGCTACAGCCCAAACTAGAGCGAGACACTCTCTCTCAGTGAATGAATCATTCTTTTCCGCGGAAGACAAAAGGCGGCTGGCATGGGCGATGACGCAATCACGTCCGTGTTGGCGCTGAGCGGGAATAGCACCGCTCTCATGGCCACTCGCGTCGGTGCGAAGCTCTGTCGGGGAGGTCGGATCAAAGTGGCCTAATACTGGAGATGTTGTGAGGGCTGTGAGGGCAATGAGCGCCGAAAACGCAGTAGCTTGAGGTGCACCCCAAGTAAAGGTGACATCTTTTTTTAGTAGTTCGGTGAGAGGACGTGCAATGTCGGCAAAGTTCCGGATGAAGCGCCGGAAATACGAACACAACCCGATGAAGCTGCGGACATCTTCAGCCGAACAGGGTACGCGAAATTGTGTCGCTGCGCGAATTTTGTCAGGATCAGGCTGGACCCCAGCTGTCTTAACGAGGTGACCAAGTACAGTTATTTCGCGACGGCCAAAACGACATTTGGATGAGTTCAGCTGTAGACCAGCGTTACGGAATACTTCAAGAATAGTGGAGAGCCGCTCAAGATGACTTGCGAACGTTGGTGAAAAAACGATGATATCATCCAGGTAGCATAAGCATGTTGACCACTTGAAGCCGCGCAGAAGAGAATCCATCATGCGCTCAAAGGTGGCAGGTGCATTGCAAAGCCCAAACGGCATGACTTTAAATTGGTACAGCCCATCTGGGGTTACAAATGCGGTTTTTTCTGGGTTTTGTGGATGAACAGCAATCTGCCAATAACCAGATCGAAGGTGAATGGATGAGAAAAACTTGGCGCCATGAAGACAGTCGAGTGCGTCATCTATTCGGGGCAAAGGGTAAACGTCCTTCTTAGTAACCTTGTCGAGGTGTATGTAATCAACGCAGAATCGCCATGTATTGTCCTTTTTCTTGACAAGCACGACCGGAGATGCCCACGGACTTGAAGATTCTTCCACGACACCTTTCGCAAGCAACTTTTGGACCTCTTTCTGGATTACCGCACATTCGACACACGGTAAGGGCGCCGGTGAATAGGGCTGGCATCGCCGGTGTTGATGCGGTGGGTGACAACCGACGTCTGGCCTAAAGGGTGGTCGTCAAGATCAAATATGTCGGCATAGGAGATCAAAAGAGTACGACGATCTTGTGCTTCAGAGGGCGGAAGATCTGGCGCAATCATTTTCTCAATATCGGCGCGCGGAGAGTCGATTGCAGTCAGCAAGTTGGCAGGACGGCTAGGTCTGTGAACTGATAATTGAGAGAGTTGGCATTCTTGTAATGACGACACGATGCCGAGAGTAATACCTGCAGGCGGCACATGGGTGGTTAGACCAAAGTTCAAAATAGGTAAACAAGTCTGGTTGCGGCGTACTGTGACCACAGTGTGCGGAACGGCAACCGAATGCGGCAAGGTGACGTCGGTGATCGGCGAAACAACATATTCACCATCGCGCACAGGTGGATCAGGGATAAGCTGGACGTACGTCGCGGCTTGTGGCCGAAGCTGCAGGAACTCCATGGCACATAAGCGGCTTGGAACGTCGGGGGCAACATAGGCGTCTAGAGGGAGTTCCAGCTAAGGAGGCCCGTTGAGCAGTCGATAAGAGCGGAGTGCATCGAAAGAAAGTCGAGACCGAGGATTACGTCATGGGGGCACAGCGCAAGCACGGCGAACAACACGACGGTCTGGCGGCCAGCAATACACACACGGGAGGTACACAATACCAAGAACCGTAGATGAGCTCCCATCGGCAACTATTACCGCACACTGTACAGGGGGCGTGAGCACTTAGCGCAGTTTTTCCCGTAGAGCAGCAGTCATCACTGAAATTTGAGCACCAGTGTCTATTAGGGCTGTCACAGTAACGTCGTTCACCACAATCTTCAAAATATTTCGGCGTGTAGGAATCCTCAACAGAGGATTTGCAGGCCAGGTCGTTGATGCAGCGTCACCTCCGGGAGCTGCATGGACTAGTTTTTTGAGGTTGAGGGTCCAGGTCGCGTAGGGGACGTTGACCGACGAAGAAGCGGCGATAGAGATCGACGGCATTGGGGTGATGGCGAGCGGCTAAACCGTAGGGTCTGGACGTTGGTCTCAGCAGGCTGGAGATCGGACCGAGGGGCAAATCCGCGAGAGTTCCCTTGAAATCGACGTCATGCCCCATTGTTCCAGGAGGGTGTTGATGACCATCGATTGCGACAGTGACGGGCAATGTGTCTCACGCGAGAGCAGTGGAAGCATATCGGCCTATCATCAGCCGTCCTCCAGTCAGCAGGGTTTCGGTAGCGTGAAGGGTAAACTGGGATCTGGTTTACTGCGGCAGGAGTACTCTCGGGCGTGCGAATAGAGCAAACAGGTGCGATACCCAGATTTGCAATCTTCTGGCGCACGACTTCTTGTATGAGCGATACGGTGGATGCGTTGGCCTGTGGAGTGTCTGAATGGATAGTCGCCGGAACCATTGCTTCCAGTTTGCGGCGGACAATGCGTGTGACATGGTCTGACGACGTAGCTGGCGTGAACGTGGGGGGGTCTTCGCAGGTCGACGTGGCTGCGGTATTAGTCAGTCGCACGAAATGGCGGCTGATGCGACGACTCTTAGCCTGCTGAAACCGCTGGCACTCCTTGACAACAGCATCGACGGTCGCGCAGTCCTTCACTATCAGTAGAATCAGCGTGTCGACAGCAATTCCTTCCAATATATGCGCAATCTTGTCTGCTTCGGTCATATTCGCGTCAGCCTTTCGGCAAAGACCCAGTACATCCTGTATGTAAGAAACGTAGGATTCCGTCGCCGTCTGAACGCTAGATTCTAGATCTTTCCTTGCGGGCTGCTGTCGACCAAATGGCCCTGCCGAACAACTCTATGAGCTTAGATTTGCAAGTGTCCCAACTGGTTAATTCGGACTCGTGCGTCTCGTACCAGACGAGTGCCGTCTTCCTCAGGTAGAAGACCACGTTTGCGAGCATCAACGTGGGGTCCCACCTATAGTATTCGCTGACGCGCTCATACAATGCGACCCAATCTTCCAGATTCACTTTGACCTTGTCAGTGCCCGAAAAGGTTCCTGGGTCTCGAGGGGGCAGGAGAACCACATGGGGCTGCTGCTGCTGCAGCGCCGGCGATCCTTGTTCAGCCATTGCAGTCAAAGGGAGGTGGCGACCGCTGCGGAGTTCACTGTTGGGTTTCGGAAAAAACGCAGGCAGACGTGCCCAGCACCTCCACCAATAATGTTACGGGAAAACGTATATTGGCAGATATTTACAAGCAGAGGTGGTGGCTGATACAATGGCGGACTGGAAACTGTCTCGTAACACTCGAAGCTCTCTATCCCCAGACCGGTACCCTCTACTACCGTGTGGCACATACCCACTACTGCCTTGTTACAATATCATGAAAATCATGACTAACTTGTCATGAAAAGTATGATTTACATGCCATGTTCAAGTGCTCCTCAGGCCGTTTTCTTAAAGGGGTGGTGCCATTAAATCTCGAGGCTGTAACAAGCCTGTTGTTGGTTTCCTCTGTATCCAAGGACAATCCACACAAATTGTCGGACGCGGCAAACGTTTAAAATATATTATATTTCACTTCCAAAGTGTACCTAAATGCTCATTCTCCCGATCGATGCCCATCGCTAGCGCATCACAACTGACATACCTCTATAGGAGAGACAACGAAAGTTGTAGTGACGTCACACCAGATCTGTAGTGACGTGAGTGACCTCCGGACCTCCGCTCCCTCCGACACGTACGTACCGGCAAAGCATCGGCTGCTACATCCATCGCCGAGTTTCGATCGCTTCCTGGCTACGTGCTGCGCATCTTCACGCGAGCCTTCTGTGGTCACGTGACCAAGTCTCCTACACTTCTACGTCACTGCCCAGCTTGGCGCCCAAAAACCGAAACCGAAGGTTGTCCGCACAATTAAGGCGATATTAAATTATTTAGCGAGAATACGTGAATATTGGTGCGTGTATCATGCTTCTTAGAGCTATAACAAACGCTTGCAGTGAAGAACGCTCAAGCCACAAATTTGGTGGCACCACCCCTTTAACTTCATACATCCAAGAATTGGTACGATCAGAGATTTCTGCCTCACCAACGTAAATGACAGGTGGTCGCGCCTGAATAAACCCTTTCGTAGACGTAACAATATGAAAATCATGACCTGCATGTCATGCACAACATGATTTACATGCCACACTCATGGCGCGCTGACGGCCGTTTGGCTAGTTTGACATACTCCAAATTTGGTATTGAGTGACGTGACTGTATGACGAACATAAATTCCAAGTGGTCATATGGAAATCATGACATATCACGTGCAACATGGCTTGCATGCTGCGCTCGTGGCACTCCCGTGGCCGTTTCGCTAGCTTGATATACACCGAATTTGCTTTTTGAGCGACGTCATTGTATGACGAGCATAAATGACTAGTGGTAAACGGAAATCATGATATGTCATGTGCAACATGACTTGCATGCTACGCTCATGGCACTCCCGTGGCCGTTTCGCTAGATTGATATGCACCAAATTTGGTATTGAGTGACGTGACTGTATGACGAGCATAAATGACAAGTGGTAATATGGAAATCATGACATGTCAGGTGCAACATGACTTGCATGTCACGCTCATGACACTCTCGTGGCCGTTTCGCCAGCTTGATATACACGAAAATTTTAAGGCGAAAGCCTTTAATGTCTCATGCTCACGTCCATCCATCCTTCCGTGCGTCCGTCCCTCACGGCTGGCACGGTGCAAGGTTGCCGCAGGCGTGCGCAAACGGACGCCGGTCGCGTTGGACTCTACATGCTCGCGCTTTGCTTGCGTAGCGTCGCTGTGCCCAGCGTGTCGAGTCATGCGAGGAGGGAAGAAGAAGAACAACTTTATTTATTTATGGTCCCAGATGGTAGGTTCATATGGGTGGAGCCCCTAGTCCAGGGCCCCACTGGCTTCTGCGGCTCGCCGGGCCTGGTCGAGGGTTGCCAACTGGCTTCCCAAGTCCAGGTCGGAGAGTCGCCCCTCCCACGACCAGTTTACGAGTGTGTCTTTCACCAGCGGCGAGCCGGCGCCCGCTGGGCGCTTCTGGCATGCGTATGTGATGTGTTGGAGTGTTGGAGTGCGAGGAGGGAGACGCGCGCATCGCGTTCTATTCTCACCGACCCTGTCTTCATGGGCACTGGCATTCGAGGAACACACTTTGGAATTCACAAAGTCTCCGTCAATTTAAGCGCTGGAACGCGGATGGCGTCTGCACGATGCGCGAAGCGCGAGAATACGAACGCATGTGCAACGGAGGCGAATGAGTCTCGCGTCTCGCTGTGATTCGAGGTAAAAAAAATTAAAGAAAACACGCACACATTCTGTTTGTGTGCCATCCCACTGAGACTGTAAAAAAAAAAAAAAAAAAAAAAAAAAAAAAAAAAACCACGTGACAAAGTCAGTTGAATGGCCGCAAGCTTTCGCCCAACACACTTCGGAATGTAGAAAGTGTCCTCTTGAGCGACGTGATTGTATGACGAGCATAAATGACAAGTGGTAATAAGGAAACCATGACATGTCATGTGCAACATGACTTGCGTGCCACGCTCATGGTACGCTCGCGGCCGTCTCGGTAGCTTGATGTACAAGCAAATTTGGTATTCAGTGACTTGATTAAATGACGGGAATAAATGACAAGTGGTAATATGGAAATCGTGACATGTCATCTCGAACATTACTTGCATGCCACGCTCATGGTACTCTCGTGGCCGTTTCTCTAGCTTGGTGTACAACAAATTTGGTATTGCGTGACGTGACTGTATGATGAACATAAATGATAAGTGTAAAAGGGGAAATCATGACATGTCATGTGCAACATGATTTGCATTCCACGCTCATGGCGCGCTCACGGCCGTTTCGCTAGCTTGATATACACCAAAACTGGTATTGCGGGATATGACTGTATAGCGAAAATAAGTGGCAAGTGGTAACATGAAAATCTTGGCATGCGTGTCACCTCACAATGCACTTGCACGCGCTATCGCTCGGCACAGGCTAAGAGTCACTCTACGAAACGCTTGCCAGGGGTATCCGAATGGTCTGTCCAGATAACATGCCCAACGTCTACAGCTGAGTCGATTCTCCGACTTATCGAGATGCAGACTCTTATTGTAGTACGATATCACAAGTGCCTCTCAACAAAAAGATTATTGTTGATCGACAAGTGTGCTCTTTAATACATTTGTGGAGCTCTTTCCTGAAAGAGCAATGTCTACAAAACGAAACTGGGCTATATTTCACGGAGCGCGCCTAATCATCTTTCAGTTTTCAAGCTAGTGTAATAAAAATGGGATGAAAAACAGGCAGTTTCGAATTAAAAATGAGCCAAATCCTCCATTTGTATCTGTCTGAATCAAACTGAGCCAGATCTATTAAATCAGTGCTCAGCGAACAGTCATGACCGTAAGAACTAACTGTGCCACATCCAGTCGGTTTGATTTGTGTCCTACTTGCTTTCCTATTGTGCTTTCGTTCGCAAATAAATTTTGCATCGGCAAGTTCGTACATACCGAAGTACAGCTTATGTTGCAGGGCAAGACGAATATAAAGTGTAAGAGGCCACGTTTCGAGCTTCTGTCTGCCTTTTGGTGCTTCTTTTTGTTTTGCGCTACAGTATGGCGTCTTCCTTTCGCTCCAAGATGGTATATTTGATATAGAAGACAACTGACATGAAGATATTGGACACCGATCTATTCCATGAGCAGAAGTGATCCGAAACAGAGCGTCATAAAACGAGCTCAAGAGAGCTGAATGCAACATTTTTAATGGCCTTCAATGGATGCCAAAACGAGAAAACGCGGCCGAAAGTCCAGAGTGGTGCACCTATTGCGTGGAAGGATCACGTACCCCGCAATACTAGTAATCGCTATTACGCCCACGCAAGAAAGGATGGCACCGATGGAATTACAGGGATGGTGGTAATTTTGTCCCAAACTACTGCTATATTGCTCATTCGCTGCGATGCAGACTCCTTTTACGAGCTAATTCAAGCGCAAATGAAATGTCCCCATCTACAAGAGCCAAATCCAATGTTCACTACTGAATAATGAGGATAGCTCGCTATAGAAATTATAGCGTATGTATATATTTGAGGTATTTTGGCGACATGAACATACTGGCAAAAATGGTTGAAGCAGGCCCTACCATATTGTCATTAGCAAAAAACTACGTTTTTCTCAGTTTCATTTAAAGTTGACTTTACTACTTTCGAGAACAAAACAAAGAAACACGCCATAATTGTACTGCTAGCGTACAGCGAGCGGATTTTTTCTTTTTTTTTTTTGTGAGAGGCTTGCAGAAGGAGATGCTACTACTTTAGGGGCATGTGACAATATTTTAATGAAACATTCGATCAATCCTGTCGGCTTAAAAGGCTGAAATGCACTGCCACGAAGGTTTGCCAATCTGTAGGACTGCTTTCTACTCACCTAGTGAGTACTGCGGGAAAGCATTTGCGTTTTGGTCACCCCAGAGAAGCACGTATGAAATAGGACGATGTGAAAAAGCTTATCAGACGAAGCAACGCTGATGCAAACTTCGTGATAACTATTAGGTATTTCCGTAGTCTAGAGCATCCTTTAACTTGGACAATGTCTCAACGAACTAACGAGAGCGCCGATTTACGCCGCCGCGAAAAAATGCACACTAACCTTGGAAATAAATTTCCATGCGATCCCATTTTTTTCCTTGAGCTGCCACAACCTGGAATGATCTGCCCCAGAATTCCGCTGCCACTGCAAATCATTAGGTATTTCTGGACACTCTTGAAACTTCTATTTCATGAAACAGCTGCATATGCGGCGTTTTCGTACAATCCACCCTATATGAGTTACCTGCAATGGGGTCTTTCAAAGGGGGCGCGAATCATCACTCGGACTTGGTGACAAAGCACATCCTATATAGATACTGCTATGAAACTCTCAGCATCATATAACAGTCGTGCGTGGCAAAGAGATTTTAGAAGCTGAGCGCGAAATTGCCATTTTCTCAAGAACACTTTTTGTTCCTGTGGAGACCTGTGCTCACTCTTCCCGGAGCTACCGGTGCCGGCTGTTTGACTTTGAATGGCAAATCGCACGCTATTGGCTAATAGCCGACATAAATCAAGAGCGCCCTTGGGGTCAAATGAGCTTCTTGTCACGGAGTACCGCCACATGCCGGCGCGGCGTTAAGTAGTATACTTACTTTACACAACAGCCAAACTCGCGCACAACTAACACAACGGGAGATACAGATGGCGTTTCATCAGGTTATGGCGAGCACCATTTTACTTACTTTTCGTGAGCAGGGTTTGGTGACATGTGCACGTAGCACCATCTCTTCTCGGTGACAGCGCTGTCCTGCCGTAGCTTAATGAGAAATAGGCGAGAAAAAAATTGTTATCTGACGAAAAATCTACATTTCAAAAAAAAGAAGGACTCTCGGTTGTGTACAGCAGAGACTTATGTGAACATTCCGGTAATATTAAGGTGTCGCACTGCAAACCACGTGGCTCCCTAGAGAGTTTAATATATTACGATGGAGTCCCGTGTATGTCAATTAGGTGGTGTTCAATTGTCCTTGGAAACCACTCGCTTTGTATTGCGAGCCCGCAATTTTGCCAGAATATTCAAGTAAGTCTTTTTCTGCATAGAACCTGGAGCCCTTCTGAGATTTTTTTATAAGGTGTGGCTTTTTTTTTCGCTTGATTTTCCCTAACTTACGGCTAGACGCCATTGCTAGCACTGAGCGATGGCGGCACGTAAAAATGGCCCTAAATGCTGGGAATGTTTAGCGCCATCTTTACCTGCTTAGCTCCCAGCGCACAACTCGGGACGCGAGAAGGGAGAAAGCGCTGAAAGCCCCCCGACAAACCCTCTCTAACGCCGCTTCTTGCTGATGTATTGGATACATTTTTCCAGAAATTGATTCATGAAGCGATAAACTCCGATACTGGGATAATTCAATGATTACTTGGGAAAGTGCTTAATGACCTGATGAAGTTAATAAAACGAAATCAAATGAACGCTTAAATCATCAGACCGCGCGTTTATATATAGGGTGTTCATATGAAAAGGCACAAAACAACACTGTGGGTATAAATGAAGACATTATTAAAGGTATACCCGACGTGTCTGATCACAATGACCCATTCATGAAGGAGTCGAAGGATTCCATGTTTCCAGAAGTCCTGTGGCCGAGACGCGGCCTAGCTCTTCACAGCGTCATTGAGTTCGTCGTCCGAGTTCAAGCGCTTCCCTTTCAGATATTTTTCAGGGGACCAAACACATGAAAATCGCCGGCGGTGAGTGGTGGCCGGCTTTAGCACATTCAGTTGTCAGAAAGCGGATAACGCCTCGCCGCTCCTCAGTTGTCAAGTTTGGCGACCTGAACGCCATCCTGTCCTCACGCGCACTGCCACGTCAATTAGACGGCGCTCTTTATACGGGCCTCTGCTCCCTCCTGCGAATGCCGGTGCCTCCGCACGATCCAATCCACGGCGGAGACTCCAATCGCATCCCTAGATGTCTCGCTACGTTCTCCTATAGCGGCATAGGCACCTATGTTAACGGTCATGTTGTTACGACGTTTCTTACCTTTTCATTTGAACGCCCCTTGTATAAACATTCTTTGATCTCTTTGCAGGTCGTGGCTGGACCTCAATTACAAGCTCGAAGTAGAACTGGCTAAGGTCAGCTGCGGTTTTCAGCATCCGGTAAGCGTTCCCTAAGCGTTCTTTTTTCCCTTACTCGTGGATTTTACAGCCTATGACGTATACCAATATAGTTAGGCAGTTCTTTCAAAATATGCAAGGAGTTAAAAATCGCTCGATGTGTTCACAGCGAAACGTTAAGAAAATTGGAAAAAAAAGAATATTAGTGGCGGCGAAAAAACTGGCATCTTGAAGAAATCAGTGCGGCATATCTCCCCAAATATCCATGCCACCGTACCTGAGTCAACATGCCTTGCCAGAATAAAGTATTAGAAGACTGGAGGTATTACAACTAGAGTAAGTACTTATAAATGCAACATGCAACGTCAAGAGTTCTTTGTGTATGCTGTGCGTTGAATATATTCCACCTAATTCGAAGCGTCGTAGACCAAGGGAAACGAGTGACGAGGTATTAGTAAGCAAAGACAGCCAGTGCGCCTCTGCGCACACCTGTAAACTGTAATTTTTAGCGGTCATTGAAGGTGTAGCATTACTGCAGAACGGCATTGAAACTATGTTGGTGGGACGGGTACTTATGCATTTGAGTATAAACATTGCCTTTGTGAAGGTCGGGAAGACTAACCACAAGCAGTACCTTCCCAATGGCGGCAACGTGTGAGTTCTGAATATAAGAGAGGCTTAAAATAAACGCGCGCCACTTTTTTTAAATGCGAAGCTCTTTTGCGTTTCTTGTATCTCTTATCGCGAAATTGTAATTATATGGGTATGTGCCACAAAATTTGGGTAAATCCCACCACGCATTCCTGGTCCACTAAAAATGAAGAAGGACACAGTTAGCCAACAATATACTGCAAAGCTTTTGTGCCATCATAAGAGCATCGCCGTCCTTGTCAAGGACAAGTACCGCGGTTGAAGAACCGAGGAAGACGAAGGCAAAAGTGGAGACCCAATTTTCTACAACCTCGTTACAGCCAAGTCCCAGCCATTTTCAACCTCGCAACAGCTAAGTTCCTGCCTAGATACAGCAGTGAATAAGCATAAAATTTATCAGTTCGCTGTGTATTGAGCCTTGCGCGGTTTAATGCAAGCTTTGAGCAATTTGTTTCGGCTGCATCCCCAAGGTGGTAACCGCTAAACCTATTTTCTTCATTAAAGGGGTACTGACACAAAATTTCGCGGCCGAGATAGCCTGCTGGATCGATTCCCGTGTACATGCGTGTACCATCTGCAGAATATCGACAGCGAATAAAGCTTGGAAGGTATTTTATATGAATTTTGAAGTTCGCGTGCGCGATCCAGCATTCTAGGCCGCACCTGGCGGCATTGACACCCTCGGAGGTGACCCGAGGTGACCACCCTACTTCCCGGTACAACAGGTTATGATGACGTCGTAGCCGCCATTTCTGTTTTGGCGTGCTCGCCACTGCGCTGTTGGTGACTGCTCGGCGGCTGCTCGCGAGTGTGTGGCCGCGGCCAAGAGGAGGGCGCTGCCGCGGCGCACGCGTTGAAAGTGTTGTGTTTGGCGACACTACAGCTTTCCCGTTTCCTGCTCCCAAGGACTTCTTGATTTCCCCTGTGCTGCCTGGGCTGCAGTGACAGGCCACAATGCCGAAATCCTTCTGCGCCGTTTCCTTCTGCACGTCGAAGTCGGGATCAGGCGTATCGCTGCATACGTTTCCCCGCGACGAACCTCGGCGGCAGAAGTCGATCGAGT
This sequence comes from Rhipicephalus appendiculatus, assembly GCA_030522465.1. NCBI lineage: Eukaryota > Metazoa > Arthropoda > Arachnida > Ixodida > Ixodidae > Rhipicephalus > Rhipicephalus appendiculatus. The sequence goes on along the minus strand of JALIZH010023301.1, from coordinate 32,244 downwards.
TCGTGTGCGCTTGTGGACGTCAGGAGTATCAGGACTGGTCCCCCGTGCAGAACAGTCGCGTTTGCGGGCTCCATTTCGAGGCGCATTGCTTTACCACACAGGCGCCGGACTTGGCGTACATGGGTCTTCCGACTCCACCCTGTGCATCGCTCACGTCTGGTGCTCTGGTGTTACCTAGCTTTCTTCGGCCCCAACAACTTGAAGGGCATCACAGTGTTATCAAGTGATTCAATCAGATATTGAACGTAGAAAAAGCGAACGTACTTTGGCTAAATGAATTGCCCTGCAGAACGTTTGTGCACGAATGTGTCGGGTCTTACCATAGTACATTGCCGACGCGAGGTTCATCGTGGTCGTCGTCGCTGGTATCGTTGCCGCTTCCCGACGAAGCACTCCTCGCCAGCGGGTCAAACCTGAAGTGATTCGCCCCGTCGTAAATTCCTTCCATCCCCGTCGCAAGAAAATTGTCGCCGTCAGACGACGATGAGCCCGACGACGACAGCAGGACGATAACGGCGACGACATCACGCAGCATGGGTGACAAGCGAATGCAAGCAGACGATGCAGACCGCGCGGAAGTGCGTCACTGTTCTGTGTGCTCCGTGACCGAGTGTTTCACTCGCTAGGGTGGTGATAGTTGCACCCGGCGGCTTGTCGTTTTTGGAGCTCTGTCAAACCGAAACTGAGGCTGTGTTGGTAATGAGGAGCTTGTAATTAATTATCTGTCGCGCGCTGCAGCAAACGATGTGCCGTGTTATGACTAACAGGCCCCCAGCAACACATTGCAGCAAAAAAACGCGGGGCGAAAATTTTTGTGTCAGGACTCCTTTAACCACATCTGCCAGTTCCCAGCCGTGAAAACCATCGGATAGCGAAGCTGTCACCGCGTGACTGCATGTTATTGGCCAGCGAGGTCGCGTGGTGACGTAAATCATCCGCTAGATTTGAAATACGCGCGCTTACACATTTCCAGCATAGTCGTCATATAATCACAAGTATCATCATCATCATTTCAATCACGAACGTCCTCATTATTATTTCCAGCATTATCATCACCATCAATATTTTGTTTTATTTATTTGTTCACTACATTCTCTTCCACCGTGATCTGCGTTACTACTACTACTACTTCTAATACTACTTCTACTACTACTACTGCTACTACTACTACAACTACTACTACTACTACTACTACTACTACTACTACTAGTACTACTGTTACTACTCTGACGACGACGACGACGATGGGACAAGGTAGGGTAAGACAGCTTCGCCGTAAAAACATCATCTAGGCGTCACCCTTACGTGCCTCATCAGACACTCAGTGTGGCGTGCGGGGTAGAAACCAACGTGACCTCAACAAGGATCACCTCCCTCACATCATTTGGAGATGGTTGAGCACCGATGCTGAAGCGGAAGGGGGGGGGGGGGGTGTTTATCGCTGGGCTGCTCATTAAGCCATTCATATCTGTGAAGAAGGATGTCTGGCGAAGCGAGGTAGCACATGCCATAGACGTGACACTGAATTTATCTGAAAGGTACAGAAGGCACGGAATTATCGTGAAAGTTACAGGCCAGTCAGAGAAATCGCAGGACACATAGGCGGGCTTGTTGGTATAGATTTATTGTAAAAAAACTTTACAAACTAGACCATCAACGAACGGCTCATAGGACGGCACTTGTCGTGATTTCAGCGCCAAGCTTGCGTTGAAGCCATTCACCGCATGAAACTCCCTTCGCTGACTGCAGCAGCTTCATTTGCTAAATGAGTGGGCTGTTCGTATTTCTTTGTATGATATTCCAATTTGTTGTTATCGCATTTGCTGCTGCACCCTTGCGCCGAAACTGTCACTTTTCTAAAGCGTATGCTTCATTAGACTTCACAGCTCTGAGCGCTATTTCGCCACGTAAAAGCTTCACGTACACCTTTTATATTGCATGCTTAAATGCTAGTCTTGAAGAATGAACAGTACACTTATCCTAGGGGCTACAGTTTTAATCAATATATATATATATATATATATATATATATATATATTGTATTTTCTCAGCACGGATGTCGAGTCACATTTCGAGCTCAAACTACTTTCCTGACGAAATACAAGAAAGGCCACCACTTTCTTGTATACAATTTTATTAACCAGTGATTGTTAAACACCGGCCTCCTAAGTCATGAAATAACACTTCACTTAATTTTATGGATTTCACTGTATTATTGACCCTTCTTCATTTATTTGCTTTCTGCAGCAAAACTATGCAAAATGGCATTATGCACACAATCTTGTGTGCTTCTCAGGACAGGTAAGACTTCTATTTACTTGAAGTAGACAATAAAATGAAAAGAAAGCAAATATTTTGCTTATGCGAAATAGTCTCTCGCATAAATAACACTTATATTACAGTATGATGCAGGTACGAGTCATGTGTATGGTTCAGGCAGACCATTGCAGCACCTATATACGTATCAAAGACCCCACATGCACACGTGGTTGCCGCCATTTTCTATAATCCATCTCAGAAGTACCTTGCAGCACTGTGTAAGCTGCTGGGCTTGTTAGCCAATAGGAAAGGCGGAAGCCTCTCAAGACGTGTTCATCCGCGTCGCGTCGTCTGCTCGTTGTCTCTTAGACGTCGGCTCGCCTACCTTGTCGATACCTGCTCCCTGCAGTTAATATAACACGCAAAAAGCTGTTCGAGAACGGCACCTCACCATTTTTTTTGATTTTTCAGACACCCACTCGTACAGGGCGCGTTCATATTGGCGTTTTCACCGGCGTTCTCATTTGACAGCACAAAACGCATTTAGAGCTATAATCTTGTTTCTTTGGGAAAATACAGGATGTTTGACCGAAAACGCTCGGCACATTCAGCCGACGGACTTTCAGTGGTCGTCACGTACTGTTCATTAGTGGAACAGCAAATTATTGGCTCCGCAAACGATATAGACATTAAGGGTGTTCCGCATCGTAAACGCTTCACCGGCGCTAATGTTGTGGTGCCATCTGTTCAGTTTACATGAAACCACTTTTACGGCTCGGCACCGCCTTGGTAGTCCTAGCAGCATCAACACAAACAAGCGATATCAATACCATCGAAAAAAGATGCCTGATCCTTTGCCCTCAGCGTTAGATGAGACTAAGCGATGCCAGATTATACCACTTATTTCTTGCTCTCAGGGCAGAGAGCCAGTAAGAAGCAAAGTATTCGGATGGAATCGGATGGACTGGGCTTTATGGAAGCTGCCATGTTGATGTATGTCATCGTGGTTAGGGTGGCTATTACGGTTACCCACCTGTAGTATTTTAGAAAATGCAAAGTGCATTCGTGAAGGGTCAAACATAATACTTATCGTTGTAACGCGTCATGCAAGAAGTAGCTAAACCCTTGTACATTGTTGATAACGTAACAATTACGCCCCGAACTATATTATGTTGTGGGCGAGGATACTGCCTGTTAACTCCTCGTAGCTTTGGCAGTGCTCCAAGGTAGTTGTGAGATGGAGTATAGATGTTGTATAGGTGTAGTGCTTTAGCTCCTCACTGCACGTACATGACCGCCACTTGATATTGCTGTTCATCTGCTGATATTTTGTTTCCTCGCATTTTTCAATTACGCGGAAATGTTAGTATCGTCATGTCCACACCCGGTTCAGATTTTAAGTCTTCCATTTGCTTTCCTTTGTGCGTGTTGGCTAATACGTTCAGACACATGAGCTATAAAAAGGCAGTTTCCCTGCAAGAGTCCGTAGGTGGCGGCATCAATTCATATCATCCTAGAGAAGGCCCTGGAGGAGTGCACTGTAGGGACTTCTGTCGATAGACGTCAACTATGCCAGGGACTTCTACGGAGAGGTTCAAAGGAGAGGGATTCAGGAGAGGCACGGATAGCCACTAGTTTAAGGGAACACAATATACCGTGCGATAACCCTGTGAATTGCCTCCCTACCTGCCACTGACCTGCAATGTTTTGCGTCAATACACCTATACTTCTAAAGGTAACGTTTCCAACAGGACCAATGTATTCCTTTCTCAACTATCATTCCATAATTCTCGTCACAATTATCGAAATTGCACTCTGTTAGGTCATGTAGAGAGCAAGTACTAGCACTGATCACACCCCCTCTCCCCCCGCTTCGTCCAACCTGGCTCCCACAGTTCGGTTCGCACTATTTTTGAGCACAACACGATTGTAGTGCATGTACATAACTGCCAACGGAATCTGCGCAGTTTGCATGTTGAGAAGACCTCTCAAATCTAGGGCAGAGAGCCACAATAATTGTGTGCCGCAAACAAAGTAAGCTTTCGTTGCTCTCTTTGTTAAGCTATATGTTAAGGCAGACAGACGACGAACAACCAAATAAACTTGAAGAAAAGCCAGCACAACCATGGGACATGAGCCAGGAGCAGACTAACACGCAAAGCAGACGCTGCTTTCTCATGTCCCATGAATTTGCTGGCTTTTTTATCAAGTAACATAAACTAGCTAGCTCATATTTCGGCTCTTCTGAACCAAATAAAGTTTCCCCGGTTCCATCAAGTGCTCAATCTGCAGAAACTGCGGAGCTGCAGTTTTCCTGTGTTTCGCCTGAGATTTTTTTTGCCAGTTTTTGTGATGCTTTCGACGTCCTTTGGGTGCCTGTGATTACGTTATTTGTACAGTAGAGATACCCGGAAAAGTACGCGTGGCCGCCCCTGCCACACACGCCCTTGCTGCAGTGACTTTACGCCCCATTCACGCTCGAACCGTCCATCCACGTTTCACTGTACGCCTACCGCTTCGTCCGCGACCGACACAGTCACGGCATCTGTGGCTGTATCAAGGAGCCAGAGCGTGACATACGACGCGGACACTCATCTGTCGTTAGGCCGAGCCCTAACAGGTCGGCTGTTAAAGAGCTTAAGAAACGTTAATTCCTGAAATTACGCACGCGCGCAGTCACACGCACGCACGCACGCACGCACGCACGCACACACACACACACACACACACACACACACACACACACACACACACGCACGCACGCACACACACACACACACACACACACACACACACACACACACACACACACACACACACACACACACACACGCACACGCACACACACACACACACACAATTGAAACGCACAACACGGTGCTCATGTGGCTGCTAAGCGAATGCCGACAGTTTAATCGATACTGAGTGGTTTCGATTTTAAGGAAAATCACGGAGCTCCACAAAAATTCTTGCTTCAGGTTCGGTGTTATCCGCAACCTGCACGAGCGGTACACTCCAGAGGCACGTGTACTGTGCAGTATCGGTGCACGTTAAAAGAATCCGAGGTGGCCAAAATTATCCGGAACCTTCCACTACGGCGTGCCTCATAATCATATCATATTTAATACACATATAACAACAAAATTATTGGCTATTGAACATCATATATTTGCAGTGCTTGTATATGCAAGAGATAGTTGGAAAATGCACTCCAGTGCCTCTGCCGAAGCGCTCTCTCCCACGAAGGCCGACCTTTTTCATTTTAGGCACATTTATTTGATGGCATTTGAAACCGACCCAAAATTCAAATGCATCTACGACCAACCTCGCAATGCCAGAAAGCAAGTCAACAATACCGTGATGTCAGTTGTAGATTATATTTTTAGTTCCTGTAGAAAGTACGTGTCATCCCCCAGATGTGCGAATATCCATTTGTCGTGAAAATTATCTTGCCCTTTCTAGAGCATGCGTACAAACCTTTAGCTTGCATTTCTTCGCACAACGTGGACGTCGCAAATGCATAGACCTCTGCTGCATGTTTTGTTTCTCCACAGGTTGTCGCTGTGTGCAACATTGATTTCTACCATCGGATTGGAACGTCGACGCCAAATGTTACATCATTCAAGTGCAATGAGCCGTTGTTCGATTGAAATGTTCACCATTGTTTGTGCGATGCCAGTACGAAGGTTCAGTGTGGCGCTGTAAACAACACAAGTATTTTCTTTCTCATCATACCGCATGGTGAAGTAGTGCAGTTTTGACGAGTGTGTCGTCTTTCTTGTTCCCTTTACCCTCATCAAAAGAGCTATACTGAAACACACGGTACCAAGACCAACCAGCCTAGCTTTCAACTATGTTTGATTTCTTCCCTTGAATTGCTTCAATTTTCATACAACAGCTGAAATAAACAATAATATGCGAACTTCATGAATGTGTCGGCGGTGAGTCAATGTGAACTTCACAGCAAACGGGTTTGAGCCTTTTTGGGAGTTTTGGGCCCGGCTCTTAACTTGCATCCTAAAGGTACTACGCAAAACCCCCTACCAAAGGAGGTTTTAGGGGGGTACGCAAGGCAAGATGGCGGTGCCTGTTGAAGCGACAGCCGTCCACTTCGAATCTTTCTAGCCGTCGGCCTGCATTATTAAACTCATTCATCCCCAAATAATGCTGGTATTTGATTTAGATTTGAGTAATCAGGCTTCGCTAAGCGTATACTGCCGATAAAACAGCTCCGTTTTCGAGATACACAGTCGATTTGCGGTGCACAAGGCTTAACAAGGTTTGTTTACAAAGTAAACGGAGTCAAAAGAGGGAATTTAGGAGGTAACTTTGGTGTTTTTTTTAAACTCATTTCGGGGGCTTGAACGGAGATCATTGGAAGTTTTTCTGATTCTTTAGAGAGCTTTTAAAACGCCCCTTTATACGCGGCCCGAGAGAGGGCGAGAAAAAAAAAGGTATTTCAGGCACTATACTAGCGTTTCAGAGACATTTCTTGCAACTATTCATCGCTAGGACATATTAGAAAAATGGACATTGATGTATTCATGCACAAATATGACATATGTATTCAAGCACGCACGACACAGGAATCGAACTCGCGACCACACGCACTGAAAGCAAACATCATATCCATTACACCACAGCGCCACCACTCGCTTGCGTACTTTTTCACGGGGGTATATATCTACAAAGCGGCTACTAACCTGTCTGCGACACCTCAAACATTTGTTCTCGTATGTGTTCGCGCTTTCGCAAGGCCAGTACATAAACTCAGGGGCGTCACGAAGGCCAAGGTCAACACCTTCAGCTTCGAACTATTCGGTTCGTCGTGTCGTGCCGCTAGAAAAATTGTAAACGTGTGCCCTCTTGAGTACTTCGACGCTGTTTCACTCGCCCGAAATTCGTGGATACCAGCGTGACAAAAGGTATCCTCAGATGGCCGAACATATGTGCATTCCATGGGCGTATGATGTGGAGCTATTTTCGTTTCTGCCGCGAGCTGCACGCGTCCCATGGCAGGGGCGTGTTCTGAGCTGTACGAGACCGCCTGTGTTTCCATTGATGGGGTCTGTGCCTTCCGCCGCACGGAAGCCCCCAGAGACGAGGACGAAACACTGAGCAACACATCTTTATCATTTCAAAACTCTGCCGCGACTGACTGTCAGCGGCCCCTAAGCGCGAGCCGCGAGCGTGCCTGTGTCCATCGTTCTCGTCATCCACCGGCGCGCTCACCGCTACGACTCCCATAGCATATAAAAGTTACTCACGCAGATGCCCACAAGCGTGCGCAGGGTGCCTCTTCAGGTGGAAGGGGGGCGAGGGGACGAAGGCTCGTCGCTGCGCCCACCCTCCCTATTAAGTCAATGCACGGGGGGCAGACTCCCCCCCCCCCCCCCCCGTGTGCACGCCTATGCAGATGCCCGAGTTACAAGGACATTGTAACGCGCCTACACTACGTGCATTTATTGCGCGCGTGCTCTCGCGAGCCAAACGCAGGTGCAGCAGCGCCTTCAGAGTAGCTGAACGATAATCTACATCCACAATTAGCACTTATTCGCAACTCGCACTTTCGCGGGGCACACAGTGATTCTCTAACTCAAATTCAGTATTTAGTCGCTTTCGCACTCGGAGACTACCTACAATCTTACTAATTAACCTTCATTGTTTAACATCACACAAATGCATTAAAGCGAATGCGTAAGCATGCCCCAATGTTAAGTACAACCACCACAAATTAGCGGTGACAGGTCTCCCGTTAAATAAAAAAGTTAATGCACATGCACTTCGCCCTTGTGAAAGTCCAAGTGTATGCGGCACTCCTCTTGCACAGATGATGTAGCAAGAATGAAAAAATGTAGTATTGCCGTCTTCTTCAACGAAACAGCTGTGATAAGAATGATAAGAAAAACAGTGTTCGCAATGTTTTATTGGAATCAAAACAGTAGCAGTTCTCATGTCAGTGTAAGCATATGTATATTTCCATCTTCTTGCACAGAACCTACACCCAATACAAAACACTAAGAACGTATACAGTACAGCCCAAGCACTATATATAATTCACAACAGTAAAGCAACATGAAAGTAGTGTGGCAAATCTCATCATAATGCACACTGACATGTGCACTTCACAGTGCTAGTATGTAAACACAATCCAGAGAATGGGATCTACAAGGAACTTGGTGTCAGCCTGCACATGAAGGCAACTAAGCTAGTACATTAAGGCTAGCATTACTTTTAAGAAATATGCAACCAAGCAGGGAGGCATGTTGTAGATTTTAATTGAATTAGTTTGCCCTATGGCATCAAAACATGTCACACATCATCATACAGTTATGTGTTCTGCAGAAAAGTCCAAAATAGACCTGTGGTGTTGATTGTAGATCCACTTACCACAATTTGTAAAGGCGTTCAGCCATGCCAGCAAAATGATAACATTGCATTCATATATGGCTGGCTGCACATACTTACTCACAAATATCTGAAAATGAATGCAGTTTTCCAGAAATATACCTGGGAATTTGTCGCCATTATCACACAACTGCAATATACCAATACTTCTATTATACATAATTACTACAGCTATGTTTACAATATTCCCATGCCAGCCACTGTCATCAGCAACCTAAAAAGTTCTTCATCTTTAATTCCTCACTTCCATGGCTTGCGCATAATTACCGCATTGAAAGTTAATACCACTACCATGGCTGCAAAGTCAACTTGAAATTAGGCAATCACATGCCTAAAATTAAAAATTTCCTACAAGTAGTGGCTGGTGGCTTGGCATATTGGATCCTAGGGCTTGCTATGCCATGTGGTTGAATAGAATTTGACCACGAATCTATAGAGCCTGTAAAGCAGTCAGGAATTGAGTTCATAGTTAAACAGTGAAAACAAAACAGCAACACACATAGAAATAGAAATGAAGGGAACCGGACAACGCAGTACTAGCAACTGAAATTTAACACGTGTATGGCGTTTTTAGTCACGTTCATACTCATTCTGTGAGTGCATGGTTCTTTATTTTTGTAATTTTTTTTGCACTAAGTGTGTATATCTTTCTGTGGTTCGCATTACACTTCAGGTCCCTCGTTAGTGTAGAGTGAGGCACAGGGGAGTGTTCCCACAATACAGTGTCTTGTACACAAACAAGTGCGTGAGATACTCTTGCAGCTTAGCCAGAAATGTCTTCCTGAAAATAATAGAAAAGAAGTCCATTAAGCTTTCATATCCAGAAATATGAATGTCTTGGCAAAGACTCACACTTGACTATACTATTGCAGACCTTTAAACAGAACACGAAACAATTCCAATAGTGAGATGCTGCTAAGTAGTTTCTTGTGAACTTTTCACTTAAAGTACAGAGGGCAAAAAGTACACAACTGTAATGAAATGCGAAAGAGCACCAGAAGTGTACTTTTGTCCTGTGTACCATCATTCGAGTAGTTTTAGCTGTCAGTGAAGTTAGCATTGTAGTGTAAACGGGTGCAAATTTTAGTATGATTAACCTTGGAGTTAAACGGATTTCAATGGAGGCGTGACTGCTTGAGGCCCAGGTACTTAGCTTTAGGTGCGTGTTAAAGAGCCCCAGGTGGTCTATTTTTCCGAAGCCCTCCACTACGGCGCCTCTCATAATCGTGTGGTGGCTTTGGGATGTTACGCACCAACAGTTATTATCACTTACAACACATGGAACACTAGCTTCTTCATCAACCACAGCTGTTCTGTTGTTCTGTTTAGGACTGAAGATTGGGCGACTTGGTATTGATTCATGGCAAAATTAAACAGTTCACTTGTAATGACGACAATAGAAGACGTGGACAAAGTACCAGCCTGTTTACCTTGTCAGAAATTGTGTCAACAGTCAGAATACTGTGTGCTGATCATGAACACTATGGCAACAAAAAGTAAAACAAAATAACCAGAGGGAAGGAACAAGGTGATTCAACAACGAGGTTCAACAGATTCAACTGACTTATATCAATGTGATTAAATTAGCCTTGCACAAGTGACACATCTCCTGAATTCCATAAATATGAACATGTAACCTTGGCAAGCTCTAGTGCTGATATGTGACAAATGAAGTGACCATACCATAAAATGCATGTGCTTCAGCAAACACACTGTAATTAAGCACGTCTTACACATCATATGGCCACCATAATCTGTCATTAACATGACTTATTCTTTCTAGCTAAATGTATACAAGCTCATGATGTCAATGCGCCTTGATATGCAATTTAACTTTTTGTGTTGGAGACGGACAAAGTGCACAATGCAAAGTTTTCGTCAAAAAAGTATTCTTACTTGCTCATAATCTGCGCACGAGAACAGAATAAATAGAAAACAAATCTGGCCTTAATGCATGTGTTACCACATGACCGCGTGATAACAGCTGTCTTTTTTTTTGTTGCTTAAGTGTATACTCCCTGGAAGCACTGCTTCATTCATGCTTTATCGCAAGCAAGGAAATTATGTCGCACAAACATTCAGTTTTAAGGCGCACTCGCTTGAGTTGGCTGGCCACGCCAAGCGGTCAGCCAATTCGAAACACGTATCACACATCGTTGTTATGCATAGCTCGGCACACTCACTCATGAGTGCACTCAACTCACACTCACTCACACTCATTTGAACGTGGTGAGTTGAGTATGAGCGAGTACTCATGCGTGTGAGTGGACGTGAGTGTGAACGCGAGTGAGTACTCATGCGTGTGAGTGGACGTGAGTGTGAACGCGAGTGAGAACTCACGAGTGTGAGTGGTCGTGAGTGAGTACTCATGAGTGTGAGTGGACGTGAGTGTGAACGTGAGTGAGTGCGAAGGCTGAAAAAATTGTGGTGAGTGAGTTTGAGTGAGTACTCCCTTAAGGTGCCGACCTATGGAGCTCGGCACACTCACTCATGAGTGCACTCAACTCACACTCACTCACACTCATTTGAACGTGGTGAGTTGAGTATGAGTGAGTACTCATAAGTGTGAGTGGACGTGAGTGTGAACGTGAGTGAGTGCAAAGGCTGAAAAAATTGTGGTGAGTGAGTTTGAGTGAGTACTCCCTTAAAATGCCGACCTATGTAATGTTATGTGAGCTTAATGACCTTTCTTTTTTCGCTTTTCATTGCACTTTTGACACGACGGAATGTGCTGAAGAGCACCTACTGCTGCCCAAGCGACATGGTCGCGCAAACAGAGGAAACATAAGTATTACGTACCATTTGTGTTCATGAATGTGCCGCGAACGCGGCGCGGCCTTCAGCTGCTGCTCGCTTGAGTCACCTGGCCATTGCCACACCATTGCACACGCAGTGCATGTTGCACTGTCGTCAAACCACACATTTCACGTCCAGCGACGAGAACACAGTAAGGCTGCCGGCATGAAATGTGCACACATGATCGACGCATAGCAGGGTAGTTGAAAGGCGTCCTTCACAAAACCGACGTTATCCCATGACGGCTTCTCTTCGCTATCACTCACGCACGCCGCTGGGGCCAGCCTGCGGTAGCACCCGCTGTCATTTCGGAACTTCTCGCGTTTCTCGCGACTCTCTTGCGTTTCTTTCTTTTTGCTTTCTTTTTTCCCCTCGCGCGCGCATGCGTGCGATGGTTGTTCCGCTCTTATCGCCGCCGTTCGAAGGTCAAAGGCGCTTCGTTCCTTTCAGAGCAGCCGCTTGAGGAGAGTCGCGTTTTTTCTTTCGTTTCTCTTTTTTTTTTTTTTCGCCGGGTTCTTTCAACACCGGATCTTATTCCGTGCGTTGAGGCACACCGCCTGTGCCCTGACTGTGCATGCGGTGCCGATAGACCACATCGAGGGTGTACACGCTCCTACTTTTAGTTTAACTTCGATTTGATTGTAAAACAACATAAGCGAAGTCATTCTGTGGTCGAAATGCATTGTGAACCCGAGCCCAGCGGTAGTGTGCATTCCGTACAACAATGTGCATCAGTCGACGAGACGAAGAAATCGTTGATTAGCACGTTCATGAATTTATTAAGCACTTCGAGAAACACTTCTTTCGCCCGCGCAGTTGCATACATGCACGCCAGCACTGAAGGCACTATAGCTTCGGATAAAATAAATGGAAGATATGCCCGAGAAAGTGAAATAGGAGTTTTCTGTCCTTGAACTCCATTTGACAAAATGGCGTCAGATCGTGAATTTACCTCCTTTCTTCCACCTTTTAACCCCATAATTTCTCAAGGAAGTAAAATTGAGGACGCAGAACTTTATTACACCGATCTTAATACTCCCTAAGGGAGTACGGTCCCAAGCGAAGGTAGTATTAAGCCCTTAAAACGCCCAATTCGGCTAGTTTGCGTTTACAGTGTTCATGAATGTGTCGGCGGTGAGTCAATGTGAGAAAAAGCTTCTGTGAAGAACATATATATATATATAAGATCACGTACTACGTGACGCCTACAGGCAAAAAAGAGTGTTCCACACTCGCCGTAATGGCAACAGGCGGCGCTGACTGACGCTCCCACGTTTAAGTACACATATATACCCCATAAAGTGGACGGGGAGATGACCGCCACCGTAGCTCAGTGGTAGAGCATCGGACGCGTTATTCGAAGGTCGCAGGTTCAGATCCTGCCGGTGGCAAGTTATCTTTTCGTCCACTTTCATTTCTTCACAATTACATTACAATTACTTCTAATAGCTTCCCCTATACTTTCCTTGGCATCTTTGTCTGTTAGTTCTCATTAATACTATATATATATATATATATATATATATATATATATATATATATATATATATATATTATCTTCCGTGACACTGATGGAAAAATGACATGTAATGCTACGTTTTTCGGAACGAAAAGTTAGAAAATGGACAAATGGTAGATTGCACGTTCTTTGTGCTGCACGTTTTACGATCTATGACTGAAGCATTAATGCCAAATCAGGCGCACGTACAGTGGGAAGTGACACAATAGCGACTTGTATAGGAAGTAGCATTCATTGCACGAGTTGTTTGTTCATGTCCAAACTATTACAGCTCATAAAAACACGGATAGAAGACAGTAAACGACAGGCAGAGCGCTGTAACAACTGGAATTTATTGAAGGAATGAAACAGAGTGTAAAGGAGGCGTGAAAAGTCAATAACAATAAAAGGATAACAAAATAATTGTCTACATCCTCTGTGACGGTCATGTGCGACACAAGAGCCCTCGTTCTCTTTATCTCAAAGCAACAGATGTCACACTTACATACGGAGTCCTGATGTGGCAATCTATTAGGCTTCCATTATCTGCCGCGTTATCTGGCAGCCGCTTCGTACCACCACTCGGCACTTGTCCAAAAGAGGCGTGCAACTGTAGAATATGCCACGTGCTTCAGCGTTCGTGTGTCGTGTCCCTGTGCTCTGTCCGCGTCCTTCCGCTGTGTGACTATTGCAACATCTTTGAGAAAGAGCGTGTGAGGTTTCCCCTCGTACCAACGGATCAATAATCTGAGCGTTCTAACAATTAAACCTGGAGGACGCTTCAGGTTCTCCTTAAAATGGAGAACGCAATAGCGTAAGCGGGCCCCGAGCGCATCGCCTTCAACCGCACCGCAAAGAACACTTGTGCGTGTGGAATTGGCCGTTTCAAACAATTGTAGACTGTCTGCCGCAAGTACAATGGTGATGTGCCCTCGACACCCCTAATTACTCCTTTTTCCAATTGGCGATGTACCCACTACGCGTCCACAAGATACCACGCGCACCTGCACACAGTGTAATGGGTGGGCAGCATTAAAGCACATACTCGTTGCGCAATTCACATGTTTTGACGCCTTGTGCGATTCTACACTTCTGCCAAGGCAATATTACAGGCGTTGTAGAGACCCCTGCCATTACATCGCACTCTTGTAGCGTACTTTTTTTTCTTCACACTTTCATACGCAGTACTTTCAAGCACTGGCGTCGCTCCGTGGTAGAACACCTGCATGCCGCCCAGAGGGGCTGGGTTTTATTCTGACTCATACTGAAGGTTTTAGCACCGGAGCTGTTTGCAACACTCCACAGGTGGGTATGCGCCATAGGAATTGGGCAAGTCTCTCTACCGGGTAGAGCAGGAGCGCGCGTTAGACGAAAACCGAGCTCGGCGAAGGGGAGCTCGAGAAATACGTGAAGCAGAGAGAGACAGAAAGAACGAGACAGAAATAAATATATAGAGAAGAAAAGAGAGAGTAAGAAAGAGAAAATAAATGGAATAAACACATAAAAATGGCAACAGGCAGAAAGAAACACGAAAAAGACAGCAAAGAGACAGACAGAGAGAGAAAGAAAAGATAGAAAGGAAGGCGAAGCGATATATAGAGCCAGAGATAGAGAGAAAAAGAAGCGAATGAAACAAAAACTGAGGACGACCTAGAAAGAGAAAAAAATATAAATTGCGCGAGTGATTGATTGAGTGAGTGAGTGAAACAACTTTATTAGGTCCAAGAAAGAAATTGAAAGTAACAGATGCAAAAAGAGATAGAATAAACAGAGATAAAGAGACAGAAGAAACAAAGGAAAAGAAAGACAAACACCGCCCAGCCCCGTTCTTCCTGCAGGTTTGGCATCCAAGGGCGGAAGCTGCCAAATATTTTTGGCTGTAACGATGATCCTTTCGTGAACGCAGGAGGAATCTCCGCATATCGAACAATGCCAGCATGGTGATGACGTTCGCAGAAAAAGCTTCGTTATTAAATTTTGCACTGCAAAAAAAAAAAAAAAAAAAAAAAAAAAAAAAAAAAAAAAAAAAGACCAGCGATTCTCTGCGGTTTCTGTGCCTACCCGTGCCATTTAACAACAGTTTGGCTGGTCTTTCACTCAACGTTCTAAAAAATCACTGAATTCATTCGTCAGGTCATCGCACATTTGTTCAACTTTTTGTTGCTTTGAAATCTCTATGACGTTATATTTTTCGTGCCTCTTTACACGATAAATCAAAACCGTACTCGCCCAACCTTGCATTGTGCGGCTCTATTCTTTGCGCTCTATACTTAAAAAAGTTTAGAAAACAACACCGCACCTTGCTGCAGTAGGTTGTTGGACTAACAAAAGCAGAGTGCGTTGCGCATGAGCTTGCGTCAGTATTCGAGATCCTTATTAAAGCCTCCTTTTGACATTGACGTCACAGTTAAATGAAAAGCAGCTAGGTCGCAGTGATGCTTTAATTTTGCAGTATTCCACGGCAAGAATGTCACAAAAGCCTTTCACGCGGGCATTGTTTTGTATCGTCTTTTTTTTTTTTGCAAAATAGAATGTAAGAATTTCTTGCGCTGCAATAGCGGAAAGCACATAGGTTACCTCTTGCTGGTCACTCGGTGAAACGTCGCAACCCTACCCTTTCGTTTCCTGCGCCATTGTCAACACTTTCCCGGTCGCCCTGACTTGCCGAAAGACCGACACTGGGTACTCGAGTGACGGTGGTAGCAGTTGTCTTTACTAACATTAAAATACGTTAAAGAGAGCGGACTCGCACCGTTCAGCTCACTGCAAAGTGTTTCGGTGCAGAACTTTCCGCGAATGTAGGGACATCATCAGCACACCACGAGGGGGGCAGTATACCACACAAATGCCCAGACAATAATAAACCGTCAATGCAGTGTCGCCATTGTTCTTGGCCGAGACATAAATGTATGTAGGCAGAGTTCTGTGCAGATGGATTAGAGAAGCTGTTCAAGCTCTACAAAAATTGCTCAGCATTCTGTGCAAAGATTAATAAAATAGCGACACAAGCTACTGACGGTTAAATTGTATGTATGTATCTTGTCACGTGCTGCAAAATGTCTTAGACTAAAAATACTTGCTCGCGCTCGCCGTACCAGGTGAACATGGTGGCAATATGTGTGTGCGTGTATGTGTGTGTGATCACTTTATATATCAATTTTATTTATTTATTTATTTATTTATTTATTTATTTATTTATTTATTTATTCTGTTAGCCAAAGGCCGCTACAGGGTGGAGTAATAAAACACACATCACTCACATTGTTCAAGACACAAGCACACAATGAAATCAGGACAGACAACGCATCTGGCAGCTTTAAACAAACCCACATCATACAGACCATACCAATCGTAATTCAAACAAAAGACAAATGTAACCAAAAGTGCAACGCGCAAATTCATTAAAGTTTTACACAGTAGTGGACCAACGATGAGCATAGGGTGACACAACTGTAAACACTACACTCAACGAACGCTGACCTATATGCATCAAAATTTTCATCATCATAGTCAGGAACTTTTTCAACATCATGTATTTGAACATCACGTAATTATTTGAAATCATGTCAAAGCATACATGCCGCTTATCACTGGAAAAAAGGAAGGCAATAACGCTTATATATGGCTACATGGAAGAATAATAGGCCAGTACAATTTTTTTCAAATTCTTCTGAGGAGTTAATTTTAGTTATGCTATGCGGTAGCGCGTTCCACTCTTCAATCGTTTTCGGAAAGAGGGAGTATTTGAAGGTGTCAACCTTTGCAGGTATGGACACAAATTGGTCCTGATGGTTAGATTTGACAGACCGTGAAATACGTGACAATCAGTTTTTATGCATCTGCGAGGGTTAAAGTTAAAGTCAATCTTCTGCTTTAGTAATATAAATCTCGCTGCATAGGACGCATAGACACAGCACGTATAGGCCCGATCTCTTGACTATGTGCACTCGCTGTTAAAACAATGGTTAAACGAAGCTGCACAACATTTCCTGAACATCTTTTTCTTTTACTGCTATTGGAACTATTGCCCTAACAAGTTATCTGCTCTAAAAAAAAAACAGTGACATACTATGCCCTGTCGGAAGGACCGTGTTTAACAGAGAAAGTAAAGAGGACCCATGCAAAGAAGCAAATTTCGTGATTTACAATACGCCATCCATTGTTAGCCGAGAACAACAGGGGCAATGAACAAGTGCGAGTCGACAACGGCTTCTTTGAGCGGGCACAATCTGAGAGCTCGCGCCAGGGAAACAAGACGATGATCGGCGTCCGCAACGTCGCGCTCATTTTTTGCCTAGCTGTAGTAACCAATGCAAACTGGGACACTGTGA
Organism: Rhipicephalus appendiculatus; assembly: GCA_030522465.1. NCBI lineage: Eukaryota > Metazoa > Arthropoda > Arachnida > Ixodida > Ixodidae > Rhipicephalus > Rhipicephalus appendiculatus. Next base: position 14,952 of record JALIZH010023301.1, on the reverse strand, counting down.
GGCGTTCGACGCATGGGCTTGTTGGAGGATGGAGGGAGCACAAGTACCCGTCAGAGTCACCGAAGTTTATCAAACTCGCCTATCAAGCCTTCGCTGACGCACTCGGCGAACCTTACCTGCACGGAATTAATTTAAGAGTTTCCAAAGCTGCGACACAGGTAAGTTTCGTCCATTGTTTAATGACCATTTTAATGGCGGAGTTGTTCTTAAGAGACATCCCGAACGTATCTATCTATCTATCTATCTATCTATCTATCTATCTATCTATCTATCTATCTATCTATCTATCTATCTATCTATCTATCTATCTATCTATCTATCTATCTATCTATCTATCTATCTATCTATCTATCTATGTAACCGCCAATGCCTGCGGTCTTGCTGTGGCCGTTTTGTCATCTTCTGATATACCGGAATTATTACGGCATTATATCGGTGCTTAAAGAGCACGAATAGCAACCATGTCATGTATGATGAGCTCGTACATCTTGGCATGAATATTAAGAAGTCGTCGTGAAGACATGGTGAGTGTTTCATTACCTTATTATGGAGGGTCAACGTCATTTTATTATTTTCCGTGTACATTGAAATGGTAAACAGGGAAAATATACAGACGAGGGCCCCATAGTCTAAGCCTGCAGTGGAACCCCGGGTAATAATAGTTAACAAAAAGCATAAAAAAGAAAACAGCGAGCAAATGAACCAAAAACAAGGAAACGCATAAAATACAACGAATATCTAGTAATTAAAGTAGGTGTATTAAAACAAAACGGCAAAGTACAACTCCATTCTGAAATTCTATTGAGAAAGTTGTAGAGTAGTTTGTAAAACATACGGATAAACACTTTCTAAGTTTACATCTGGTAAGGATTAGTGTTTTTGTGCCGACTACAGATGCCCGAGAAATGAAAAAAAAAAAACGCTGTACAGTACCACAAAATCATGTAGTGTTCTTCATAGCCCAGCACATCTTCAACCATTTAGGATAAGAAGCTTTTGTAAGAGTACTACTTCACTGTAACAAGTTCTTTTTTTTTCTCAGAGAGAGCTTGTATGGTTCATAAAACTAAGAAATTGGGGCGAAGTGGCATGCAGGCAAGGGTGTTTCAGCTCCACTAACGTGAAACCTGAGAAAGGCCTAAGCATGCTTTGTGTGCTGCGGTTTCCCGCACCAAAATCTTTAACCCTTTACTGCTTTACTCGCCACCGGTCCACTAACGCACCATCACTTTGCAGGTATGTTTCAAGAAGTGGTGTTTCAAATAGATGACTTTACCGTAGAGATGCACATTTGTGTCTCTGTTTTTAGATAAGGAACTTGGGCGGCTTGGTAAATATCGTTGGGGATTGTGACACCACTGTTAAGCCAAACATAATGTTTTAGACAGTAACGACAAACCTTTAACTTATAAAAAGTCACAGTTTCACCGCAAGGGTGAAGCAGTGAATGCGATAGCAACAAATTCTAATGTTAATCGAAGTGAGGCTGGCAGCTAACTCTTTTGGATCCGATCTCGCGCAACTCTACAAAATGCTGGTTTGAGAACATACGGCTGCTCCAGGGACACTGTTCGCACAATGTCCTCGCGTTGAGAGCGGAGCACGTAGAAGCCAGCCGCCCGCTGTCGGCTGCTGAGATTGGGAGATAACCGCTTGCGCCAGCGACGACCGCGCTCGTAAAACCAAAGGTCACAGTGGCCGCATGAGGGACACCCCCCCCCCCCCCTCGCGTCTTTCCGCGCTTGTTAAAGACGCGCGGGGCATTTCCTCTCCTTGAGCATTCCCCGGCTCGTCGAACAGGCGGGGGGGGATCTTCAGCGGCGTTTGTCGCCCCCCGCTCCCAGCACTGTTACCCGCGGGTATTTTTTTTCGTGGCTTTCACTTATATATATATATATATATATATATATATATATATATATATATATATATATATATATATATATATATATATATATATATATATATATATATATATATATACGGGACATGACGGCAAAAATCAGCCGAGACTGTCCATATAATTGCTATCGCAATAATATGCATAGTATGGACCGGGTGGCGCTTAGTGGGATTTACCCAATTTTTGCGGCCCGTGATGATGATATGACACGCCGACAAGCCGAGACCCTTAGGTTATTCACCCTTGAAAAACACCACGTGATATACCCGCTTGCGCGCCTATTCGCGCCGTGATTGCAGTGCTCCCTCACGTTCCGCGTACAAACGATATACATCCATGGCGACGGTTCATCAAAGCGATAAGCACGCGCAGCGGATATCGCTCGTCTTGCCTCTAGCAAAACGTGTGACAGCCACCAACATCGTCGCAGCTCCGTTGAGGCAGTACACCCAGCTAAGTGCTACGCTCATTTGCACGCGGTACGTTAGAAACACGGTGTAATACCCCTGTCACACGTGGCAACTGAAGTGCACGTTGAGCGAGTGCGCTTAAGGTCACAAAGTGTCGCATTGGCGGTGCACTGCTACACGAGAAAGCGAAGTGCACTTTGGAAATGATGGCAATGGCAATTGGCGGATTAGTAGCGCAACATGTATTTGTTATTTCTGCGCCCGTGTCTCGGCGTCGGACCACGTTGTCTTCGTGGAAGTAGCACCAGTGGCACACGCCATCGCAAATGACTAAAGAACAACTGACCTACCCATGTGCAAGTGTGCAGGGAAGTAAACAACGCGGTCATTGCGTGGCATGTGCTCCCGCATGCCCCTAGCGGACGTGACCGCAGACTGCCCGACGGCGAGAGTAGCGAGGATTTTTGTTTTAGTATCACTTGCTTTAACACATAGCAGTATTCCTAATAACGAAAATAATTGTTTAGAAATGCTACGAGCGCTGATTTATGCAATATTTATTTATTTATTATACCCCTCAGGGCCAAATGGCATTACAGAGGGGGGGGTGGGTTATTACAAAAAAGGTAATTGAACAAAATGCAGTGTATACGGTTAGATCGTACAAATAAATCTCTTATAATACAATGTTAGCTAAAACATTTATATACTACTACAAGTTAGCTAATACATCACAGAGCCTAATTATACAATGTTAGCTAATGCAACAAAAATCCTAATTATACAATATTAGCTAACGCATTACGGAACAATGTGTTATCACTAATACTAACAATGCCACCGGGAAGTCTGTTCCACTCCTTTGATGTAAGAGACACAAATGAATTGAAGAAAGTTTTTGTGTTGCATGAAGGGATGCCTACTTTGTGATGGTGATCAATGCGGTGGGATATGTGCTGTGGGCGAAGAAGTAGTTGGTCATGCAGGAAAGGATGGTGATACATCTTGTGAAATAGTGTTAAACGGGAAATTTTTCTACGAGATGTTAAAGAAGGGAGTGCAAGGGAAGTTTTCATAGTTGAAATGCTCGCGGTTCTGTTATAATTAGAGAATATAAAACGAACGGAGTTATTCTGGACAAGTTCAAGGGGAGTTACTAGGTTATCATAGGTGGGATCCCACACGGCTGTAGCATATTCTAGTTTAGAACGTATTAGTGTCTTATAAAGTTGCAGTTTTAAGTCAGATGGAGCATTAAAAAAGTTACGTCGTAAATAGCCAAGCATGCGGTTAGCATTGTTAATAATGTATTCAATATGAGGTGACCAGTTGAGATTAGTCGTTATGTGAACTCCAAGATACTTATAAGAGTTAACAGAATCCAGAGGAATGTTATTAAGAAAGTAAAGAGGAGAGGTAGTGGAGGTTCTCGATACACGCATGATTTTACATTTTTTAATGTTTAGGTCCATTAGCCATTTTTCACACCAGTTAGATATAGCGTTAAGGTCAGACTGCAATATGTTAATCTCATTATCGTTAGTAATTTCTCGATAAATAACACAGTCGTCAGCAAACAGATGAATGTTAGACGATATAACTGATGATGATATCGCATTTATGTGCAAGCCGCTGCTACCGAGGCTAAACACTCCACTGCAGCGAAGCGAGATTGGCGAACGCACTTGCCGGCAAGTGTATTTTGCAGGGAGCGACACTAAACTTTCTCGTGTGACAGCGTGCAAATGACACTCGTGGCGAAGTGCACTCGCTCAAAGTGCACTTAAGTTGCCACGAGTGACAGGGGTACAAGAATATTCAGGCTCTGACACTGCGCGCGCCTGAGCGGTCAAAGTATGTTTAGCTACCTCAGGACGTACCTATTAAGGTCTACTGCGAGCCAACAGATGACGGCTCAATCAGTGGGCGCGGCTACGCCGTGCTGGCGAGTTTAAATTCCTCTGCCTCCCCGAGGTTTCTGTTCTTAGTTGTGTGGGTAATACTCAAAGCACAAAGTAAATTCATTATTTCAATTTAAAAGGTCAAGTGTACCACATTTAAGCATTCGCTAACATGAAAATATCTCGTGCGGGGTGTAAATTTTGTAAAAATGGATTGATCCGGCTGAACTCAAAGCCCACTCAAGTACCGCTCGCGCGCGCTAGATGTTTTTGCTGTTCAAGGCATTCATCCATGCAAAGAAAAATAATTTTTAGAAAATGTTATCCAGCGGGCTATGCCTCCACCGAAATGTTTCCTGGCGGCGGCTGCCGCATTTGGATACGGGCGAAATGCAAACACGAGTGTGCTTACATGTAGGTGCATGTTAACCAGGGTGGTCGAAGTTAGCCGGGAGCCCTCCACTACGGCGTCCCTCATAATCGCATCGTGGCTTCGGCGCGTAAATCCCCACTAATTATTATCATCCATCCATTAAAAGATAATAGCGGCTGCACCAAAAACGTATTTCATTCGTACTGCTGCTTTCATTTACACAGGAAATCGTTGAAGCATAGTTTCGCAAATCCAGTGTGACCGCGATATAAATAGAGATTTGAACTGCGCAAACATTTCATATACAGAATACTAGAGCGTTGCGGTTGTTCATGGCTAGACGTTACGATGGGAATCATCGTATATTCATGTAAAAACTGTTACAATTAAGTCGAAATTGATCAGGCGGGTTGAAGGTGGGCTTCCTACCTTGAATCACAGCATCACTAATAGTTTAGTGATGAAATCCTGGGCAAATAGCTTGCTTATTTCACTTCCGATTATACTACAAAAATATACTACACACCACACAAAAAGTTCGGTCTGCTTTATGTTACATGAAGCAGTTTGAAAACCTTTTAGAAAATCACCATTCCAGAGCCTTATGCACTGGTACGCTCCCATTATGCAAAAAAGTAGAATAAAAGTATGCAAGCCTGTAATATACCCCGTATTTGTGGTGTACAGAAACGCAGGAACTAGCAGCAGCGTTATGTTTTGTACATGTAGCAAAATTTTCACGAACGACTGTGGCACACAGGCATCTATTCTCCGTAGAAAGAGCCGCTAAGACGAGCAAAACTGAAGCCATTTCCTTTTTTAGCTTGTGCCTCTTCTTTCATGGTCATGTTCCTCTGTTTCAACTGCAGTTCGGAACGAAGCACTGCGTACCGATTTCAAACAGCTCGCAGCTGCGACCTCCGACGAGACAATATTGCAAAACGCACGCAAACAAAATAGCCTACTGTCAGAACGGCGCGGCCGCACAAGCCAGGAAAAAAAATGCCCCCACCTCCCCGAAGGGAATCGTGAGGAAATGCGAAGGCATTTCTTGCGCCGAGAGATTTCGCCTTCACCGACTTCTGCCATCGCCTTGAAAGGCGCCCAGCCAGCGAACGGTCGAGAGTGAGAAGCGAGCGGACGGGAGAGTGGGGCGCAGCGAGTAGAGAGAGCGAACGGTGAGAGAAGGAGCAGCGAAGCACTGCATCTACCCTCACCTACACTCTCTCGCACCACATGCTCCGGTTGCTAGGGGGCGAGGATAAGCGCGCGCGCCCGCAGCTGTTGCTATGGGAGAGGGAGTGACAGCGGAGAGATAACACCTGCCGGGGCGCGCGGACGCCGCCGCGGACAACGCCGGATGCGCCTGACATAGCCCGACCAAGAAATGCATTCGCATTTAAAAGACGCAGAATCAGCAGCGCGCACGTTGCTGCCGAGACGAGTGGCCCCGCTCATAGCGTCGTCGCCAACACAGCTGCAAGCCGCCTCAAAACGGCCTGAACATAAGCAGGCCGCGCAGAAACTGCGGTTTCCCAAACATTTGGGGGGAGTGTGTCAGCACCTGTCTATCTATATTCTGACACCGTGGTTAGAAAGCACTGCAATCACAGCGTGTATATGCGCTCAAGTGGGCATGTCGCGTGGTATAATTTTTTTTTTAATTTCGCGGGCATCAGTAGTAAGCAGGAAAGCAATAATAGTAATTAGCAGATATAAAGTTCGACCTGCCCTATCGCATGTTTTGCGAACCGAACCACAACTTTCTCATTGAAATTTTTTGCGCACCTTCCTTGCTTCAAAAGCTAGTATGTCCAACTAGGCAGTTGAGAAGAAAACGAAATATAGTGTGACTTACTCCATAGAGTGGTCGCCTCATCATTAAGTGCGTCGGCATTGTTATGGTCTAAAAATTTAGTGCGTCATTGTAACTATGAGCGGCGACCGCACCAATACCGGTTCGACAGTATACTCACGAATCATCGCTTGCAGAAGCTGCACAGCATTGTGAATTTTAAAGAGCTCGTTTCGCAGAAATTCCCTTGTCGGCGTCGGTGTCGGCGTCGCTGGTTGTGAGCGAAAAAATCATTTCTTGTCCGTGACCGAAAACTCGAGAAATATGCTAGCGAAATTAAAAATATCCTTGGTTCAAGTCCGAATCGAACCCAGGCCGTCTGCGTGCCAAGCACGTGTTCTACCTCAGGGCCACAGAACCACTAGCAACTTTTGCGGAAAATATACTATATGAATGTCATGCAGTGCGACGAGTCTTCTTAAAGCATGCATATTACATGGCAGAAGTTTAGAATCGCACTAAGCGCAAAAACATGTGAATTGCGCAACGGGTGCGTGTTTTAAAGGCTCACCCATTACAAAGCGCTCGCATATATTTAATCATCGTTCTCAGCAACAGAACCAACGAAGTGTGCAGCTATAGGCTCGGGCGCGTGGCTCCTTACGGCAACGTAGTGGGCACTTCTCGACAGCACGCATTCTAGAAATGATTGAAATGGGCAATGTTACATGAACCTACGTTAGTTTCCTTGTCGTACGGTTGAGGTGTTTACGGAGAAGCGAAGCGAAGCCAGACCAGCGATTGAGAAGACCATGTGAACGAGACCCTATTACACTATGGCGTTCTACTCTTGAAGGCGAAGCTCAAGCGTCCTCCAACTTTCTTCCTCGCTCTTCATTGGCTCATGTGAATTAACGACAAGTCAGGACATGAATCAACATACTTTCATTTCATCCGTATCATTGTGTTAATTAGGCTAATAGCATGGTGCAGTCGTCGCCACCAATCGCTAGAGTCTACAGTCTCTATAACGTGTTTTATGCGAGAATGTACAAGCCTGTGTGACAAACACGCGATTATTTAGATCATTACAAATGCATTCTTTCTAAGGCATAAAATAATTATACACATGAGATGATGTATTTGCTTTCGTTTATTTAATTTCGATTTCTTCTCATGCGTGGAATAACGTCAATCACAAGAAACACGAGCCATGGCATGTACAACAATTCCAACACTGTTTCACTAGCAATCAGCCAGGGTTGTAAAATGATGCCTCGCGTTCACAAACTTCTGACTATCTATCGCTGGTGTTGCTATCTGTAGCCTAGTAGGGAGCCTAGATGACCGGCTGTTTTAAACGGCCGGTCATGTAGGCTCCCTAGTGCCTAGTGTTCGCTGATATTCTCTGGTGTTGGCAGAGGGTCGCATGATGTTGGCTTGTATTTACCATTTTTGTGTACTAGACGTGAATTGTGGGTTAGCAATAGATAATGGTGATTAACTGTTGGTTAGCGGGGGCCAGCGTTTACTAATTTTGGCTAAGGCTGCATTAGCGCTGACTTATCTTGGTTAATCTGTGGCGACATTTCTCTGACGTTAGCTACCACTCGCTAATGGTCGTTAGCAGTAGTCGGGTGTCGTCAAGTGGCGGCTGATTTTGGCTGAAACACAGGACCAAGCGCTGGTAGAGACGCGTGCATAGCTCGCTGGCCCCACCGAACTTGCCCTCACCGAGCGTTGTTCCTCGGGTTCACGAGAGGTGGTGTTGCTGTCTTTGAATTACAGCGCATGCGCGTTTCCAGCTGCAGCCGCGGCGTCACGCCGTAATCGGGTGCCCCGTCGGCGACCCAGACTTTTGTATGACGTGCCCGTCGGCAAGCCTTCAACCTAGGAGTAAAACAAAGATCCAAACATTACCTTTAAGTGTAATAGTGTATTGCGGCATGCCTCGTAAGCCATCCTCATGCAAACGAAGATTCGAGATACATTAAGTCGTTCATGTTCATACCCCTCTTAGAAGTTAGCTCAAAAGAAAGTAATGTGTCATTGCCACCTTCTTCCAGGGTGTTTTACACTCTAGTTTACCATAGTACGTGAGATCTGACTGAATTGATCTTTGAAAGAAATTATTCCATAGTTTTCTGTTTTTATGCGCTAATTGGCGTTCTGACATTGTCTTTGCGGGGCAATGCAGTGTTTCTGATAACGAATGGTCTGAGCCACTTAAGACAAATTTCAGTGTTGCTGTCACAAAAGACGGTGCACAAAATTAATGGAAAACCATTTTCGATAGAGTTGAACTCGTATCCCTGAAATGGAACGACTTCTTCATTTTGTGACACGAGAGTGCTAAAGAGCTTGTTTCGCAGAAATTCTGGTGTCCGCGGCGGTGTCGGCGTTGTTGGTTGTGAGTGAAAAATCTGCGTTATCTCTCATCGAAAAACCCCGAAAAGTGCAAATAATATGAATAATAAAATATTCTGTTCTGTTCTGTTCTGTTCTGCCTGTCTTGCTGTGGATAGGTTAAGGTTCATATTACCTCGGCTACTCCATATCTATGAGTTCTGCAGCTAAAAAAAGAAAAAAAAAGGAGAAATTTACACAAAATGCACAATGAGCAACTACAAAAAAAAATCTATTCTGTTCGAGTGAGAACGAATACACGCCTTCTGCGCGGCAAGCAGGTGTTCTACCACAGAGCCCGCCATTGCCTGAAACGGCTTCGGAAAAAAAAAAGACACTCTATCCATGTCATGTCGTGGAAGGAGTGTCACCGTATGTAATAGTGTGTGGGAAGAACGCACAATCCCGCCAAGCGTTAAAACATCTGAATTGCACAACGAGGGGGGTCTTTTAAAGGCGCAGCCATTGCAATGGACTCAGAAACTTCAACGCGATAGCGTTAGAGCTCGTTTCGCAGAAATTCCGGCGTCGGCGGCGTCATTGGTTGTGAGCGAAAAATCATCATCTTGTCTGTGAACGAAAAATTGAGACAGATGCAAACAAAATAAATAATAAACATTTCCGGCTCCGAGTGAAGATCGAACCCAGGTCATCTGCGTGACAACAAGATGTTCTACCACACAGCCACGCCTTCTGTTATTTTCTCTTTAATACATGGGAATAAAGCTTGGAATTACGTCGAAAATAACTTCCTCTGCTTACAAATGAAGTGAAAATAACTTTCATGCTTTACAAACGCCCGCGTCCTGTATACTGGCGTCAGAATACATGTAACATCGCATTAATATTGCACGGTTCAAGCGTACATTGGCATCGGGCGTCAGAACATGTGAATATCATAACGACATCGTGGTTCAAAGCCGGCCACCCATTACAAAATGCACACACGTTACTGCGCGTATTCCCTTAAGACGACGTAGTGGGTGCATGGCAAGTTCGAAAACATTTCCCGCGCATAATTGCTCGTGCTTTAAAGCATGCTACCCATTACGTAGTATGCTCTAAGTGATTGATGTACGCATAGACACAGAATATCGCTATGGCGTTCGACTCTTAAAGGCGAAGCTTAAGGGTCCCCCAATTTTTTTTAATCTCATCATCCCCAAAACCATCAACAACGCGACCATATGCGCTGGTTCGCGAGTTGCCTCACGGATGCGCAATCGGCCCTTCACTGATTTGCAAAAGGAAGAATTGTGGCGCAGTGCGGACTGCGCAACTGTACTTGCTGTAGGCATTCCAGGATAGTTTATAACGGCCAGTGTTACGCGCGCAGACGTTTGCTTCCTTGCTGCATGGTTGATGTACACACCGAGAACCGAAGGCAGACTAGCAATTGCGAAGGCGATGCGCACGGGGCCCGATTACGCTACCGCGTTCTACTCTTTAAAGCGGAACTAGAGCGTTCCTCCAAGGTTTTTTTTTTCCTGAGTGCTTCTGAACGTGCCGACACGTTCCTATTTTTGAGACCTTAATTGTAAGGACAACAAGATTTCTGACGTATTTGTCAGTGTAGATAATTAGTAGAGCGTACTATTACGGAGGTCATCGCAATGAGCAAAATAGATATGTCTGATCTTGTTCATGCAGCGTAAAAGAGACAATGAGGAGGCATTTATTGCCGGGATCGTTAGTCGTAGCAGCGCTTGCGTGTGTGTTTCATGTAGCCTTAGCAAAAGCGATGGAAACGATCACTCGTCATATGTTAAGGTGATATTACAAAAAATAACTGCAGCGTAACCATCATCATTAGGCGGACTGTGCCCACCACAGGGCAAAAGCCTCTCCCATGTACAGCCAATCAACCCGGTCTTGTGTTTCCTATTTCCACGCTAAGCCCGCCGAATTCATAATCGCATCTGGCCACCAAACTTTCTGTCTCCCCCTGGCGCGTTTGCCTTCTCTTCAAAGCCCCTTTATTTCTGTTATACCAGCGGTTATCTTGACTGCGCGCTACATGCCCTGCGCATGTCCATTTCTTCTGCGTGATTTCGACTAAGATCTCCATAGAACCAGTTTGTTCCCTGAGCCACGCTCTTTACTTCTGGTCCCTTAGGGTTACACCTACCATTTTTCTTTCCATTGCTAGCAGCGTCTTCCTCAATTTAAGTTGAACCCTCTTTGTAAGCCTCCAGGTTTCTGCTCCATGAGTAAATATTGGTAAGACTCAGTTGTTGTGTACCTTCTTTTTGAGGGATAGTGGTAAACTACCATTAATAGTTTGCGAATGCTTGACGAATGTGCTCCGTCTAATGCTTATTCTTCTAGTCATTGTAATTTGATGGTTCGGTTCAGCGGTCACTACCTGTTTAAAATAGACGCATTCCTTTACCATGTTCAGTGCCTCAGTACATATCGGAAAGCGCTGTTCTCTTCCGAGACAGCTGCACAGTACTTACGTTTTCTAACAGTTATTTGCAGACCAACCATTAATTTTTCTTTGTCCAATTCAGTAATCATAAGTTGGAATTACTCATCAATGCAATCTCATCAGCGAATCACAGGTTACCAAGGTGCTCATCATTATTTTGTATCCCCTAACTCTTCCCAATCTAGGGTCCTGCAGACCTCCTGTAAGCACGGGGTCAATAGCATTGCGGAGGTCATGTCTCTCTGCCTTACACCCTTCTTTATTGAATGAAGGGAGGGAATGTACGAGGGCGCGTTCTTTTTTCTGTTTTTTTGTAACACAATCTTAACGTAAACCAGCAGATAATGAAGCTAAAGAAGGTATGGGGAAACGTTTATTGAACCGTTTAAATTTAGTGTAATAACTGTGATAAAGATGTGAGAAAAGTAAAGTCGACGAAAAGACAACTTGCACAGCGACCATGTCATCTGATGACACCTTCATGTGAATTCACGATATGTGCAGCCCTAGTTAAGTCGCAATGACTTCGCAAATTTGTTTACCTGTGACGCCTTAATAATGTCATATGGTGACACGTATACGTGATCGTGATTTTTTTTTCATCACTAGTGCTGACCCCGACAGTCACTTTTCGAGTTTGATGAGGCATCTATGACTTTCGTCTTAATAAAAGTGCTAACGAATCACTGTCTAGAAAAGTTCTCATTAAAAAGCTGCAATTCTGTCTCTGAATGTGGAAGCGTCTGCCCTTTCTCAATCGGTAAGTGAAAGAGTTCTTTTTGTGCAGGAATTTTGGTAGGGTTTACCAATATTCCGGAATTTCGTAGGAAAGCATTTTATAGGCAATAGAAAGAGCTGCTGCACAATAGAATCTCTTTTGAGGCATTTGTATAACAGAATCATAGGATGGGGTTTCTTTTGTTTCTGCACAGCAATGTTTTAGTTGCATCTCTATTCCGAGCCGCTGTGTTTCATAAAGATGAACATTCCCAAAAAACTGTACAAGTTTGTTGTCGAAGCAGTTGCCCACCTCGGCGGACACAAACCACTGGGGCGATGTAATGCCAGCATTCCGTAATACTGCCGTTTTCCAGCCGCGCTGAACGAAACGAAAGATTTTTCATTGATGTGATTTATATTATTCATGTATGGCTTTACTTACATCGTTATGATGCAACACAGTGCGAAGCTTCACTGCATAATTACGTGCTTATACATATACCTGCTCTCTTTGTCAGGTCGTTGCCGGCCTAAACCACAAGCTCGAAGTCGAACAAGCTCAGGTGAGCTGCGGATTTCAGCACCCGGTGAGTACTGTCTAAGTATGCTGGCTTTTTCTTTACACTTCCAATCCAGCATGTTATATGCAAAGGCAAAATACGCCCCTGAGCTATTCCAGATGTCGAGTAAGTGAACAAGGGAAGTATTCATTTGGTAGCTTGACTATATGTTATGAAGCATTCCGAATAAAAGACGCATGATAAAACTACAATTGCGGAACTGCCAATAATCCTGAAAGAACAATTACTTGGCTCTAAAAAGCGAGGAGCCCGTAGTAGAGCGTATGAAGATTTGGCCGCCGGCGCAAGATTTCTGGCTTGTTTACACAATGCGACTATTAAGCGCCTGCCCTGGCTCTGACGCAACGTTGTCAGGCGCTTGCTACCGAAGCGAACGACCTATAAGCGTAAAAGAAGATGAAAGACAGCTAATGTGTAACGATCTGGAGAATAAAATTACATCGATACAGAAGATAGCAAGAAGAGCGAAACGGAGGAAGCTACAGTGTAACATTCAAGACGAGTGTGAAAGAAGAGAGTAGCGATCACGGCAACACAGCGCTGCATAAACACACGTCTGCTTAGCGTGGTTGAGGGATGGTGCCAGAATGGAGAACAGTCACCCGTTCGCCGGAGAAAATTTTCGCGCTACCCACGCTGCTGACAGCGTTCTTTTTTTGTCCTTTTTTTAACAGCACGTGATGTGGCCGGTGTAAGCGATTCGTCTGACTGGGCAGCTAAACGAGCAGCAGAGGCTCAGCGACTCGGACGCCAAAGTCCACAGGTTCCCGCACGTGACGCAGGAGCTGAGCGCCGCCGCCGAGACGACTTGTATTTGCAGCCGCTCGAGCAGGATGTCATAGCCGCCGCCGAAACGTACATAGCCTTCACCACCCGAAATTTAGTCCCGCGCTCATGCACTCGGCAATGTTCTCTGACGGCAAAGTCACCGTCACGGCTCGTCACGTCAGTCAGGAGTGCGCGCCCATTGACGCGGGCTTGTGTCCACCCACCCTTGATGAGGAAATGCCGTGGACTTCTGTATTGCTATCCGACTATAGTTGTGTCTCGAATTCTACTCCCCTTATGATTTCGCAGCTTGAAAAAACGAGTAAAGCGATGCGTAATTAATTTGCTGCTGTTGCAAAAGTCTGGAAAAAGTATATTACCTTTATGACGCTGATTATACTGCGGCCTTTAAATTTATCACTTTTGGATATTGCTCGTATCAAAGAATTCGTTTCACTTTGTTGTAAAGTTGACTGTACTTGTAAGCGAGGCTATGTGTGCCGTTCTGGCTCCAATTTAGGTCACCTGTATGGTTCGTCGCGTGGTTTCAACTCTTATTCGTTTACCACCTTATATACTGGGGAAAACAGTGTGCGTCTCTTGCATACTCTCCTTCTGTTTAGAGAGGGCAACGGAGTGGCAGCCTTCAATATTTTAAAACGCATATAATTTTGAGCTGCTATACGCAGAAGCGTTATTATTGTATGATGATAAAGTGTGCTGTAGCAAAATAGTATCATACTTAAAAGATTTTCATAACGCATAACGGATATTGAACTGAGTGCAAGAAATAGAGCCACCGTGTTATTCGCATCCGGTTATTAAAAGAGTTCGAGGATATCAAGAATTTTGAAAAGTCACCCGAAACCTTCTAGGTTTTACAGTGTAATTGCATAGTTTACTCCGATTTTGTCTTCTCGCACTCCAACTGATTACTTTTATGTTCTGCAGAAATTTCATGGTACCTGGCAGCATCAAAACAACCTTGTCTGTTTCACAGGAAAGGTAAGAAATTATTGAGTCATTAAAAGAAATAAAGAGGAAACACGGCAGTATATTTACGCAGCTCCAAACATTGCTTAAAATGAACAGCACCACTTTATATGCATGATGAATATTTGAATATATCTCGAAATTCCCAGCACACTGCATCCTAGGTATGCCCTGCGTAATCACGGACACCACACGTGTACTCTCCGTGGTATTTCTATAGTCTCTAGATGTCTCGCTTGGCTTTTTCTGCTTATCGCGTACACGGACCGGTACTTTGGTACCCTGGTGTATCTACTACTTTCGCAATCACCAGCGTCTCGCATTTTCTTGACTCGCTGTTGACCACAATACTGACTCATTATTGACTCCTATAGTCATTATAAATCTTAACGCGATGGAGTTAAGGAGACCCTTTCGCCGAAAACTCGTTGCCGACGTGATTCTGCATGACAATAATGTACTCTATCGTAGAGCCACGTCTGCGTTTAGGAAAAAGTCGCGTTACAAGCACCATATCGAGATAACGCCAATTGAGGTTGCAGTGCGGGGCATAAGTTTATATAAGAACGCCATAAACCTGTCACATGTACACCTATAGCTTCGCAAGGTCTACTCAAGCGCTCCTCATGTACGCCAACGACCGCTACTTCTGCTGTGCACATCGTTGCAGC
>JALIZH010023299.1:0-37631 GCA_030522465.1 Rhipicephalus appendiculatus | reverse complement strand
AACGCTTAAAGATGTCCATTTTGTAAATCCTGAGCGTGGTTGCAGAAAGCAATAGTTAGAAGCGTACCGTACCTATTCCTTACATCCACTGCGTATCTCACAGGCTATGGAAAGGGGAAGTAGATACGGCGTTAATGTTTTTATACAGTTTATACAGCCAATAAGCTAGGCAAGAGTTGCGCCGCCGAGCAGAGAAAGAATGAGCGGCTATTAGACAAAAAAGCAGACTGATATTGTTTCGTAAAACCTGCAAACGAATGAACTGACTGTCGCAAAGATGTGGTTTATAATGTTCCTTTTAGCTGCTATCGCTTCTACGCAGGGCAGTTTTATACATACAGAGGAATGAAGAAATACGTCTGATAGTAGAAAACCGGCATATTGATAGTGGTTTAGGTTAAACGACCGTTGCCTCAAGCATGCACTGGCATGCTTGAGCCAACCGTCGTTTGACTTGCATCAAGTCTAAATCAAATGCCGGAACAGTTATCGCTTATGCACACCGCCACATGTACCGGATTGATAGGTATCGGCTCTTGTGTAGACATGCGCAGATAAATATTTGTGCGTACTTTCTTTTCCTCCGCTGTGCACCTTTTCAGTTTTTAGTCGGCGTTTGTGTTTTCTACACTTCTGTCTAGTATAAGTGTTTACGCACCCACCGTTTTGTATCATGTAACAAATTACATGCTAAAATGCATGTCAGCGGCTGTAACCGATGTGAAGATAAGACTCTAAGAGATCTGCCCTTTTGTTGACCCAAACTCTTGTCGTGCTTTGTCATTGTCCCATTTCGCCTTCCAATTCGCCATCTTTCAGGGCACAAAGACGCCAGAAAATTCACGCGAAGGCCGACAAGAACCGATATCCATCCATCTTTGTTGGCATCCCGAAGCCGGTGAGTTTTCTGTTCTTTTTTCATTTGGGTTTCATGGTGAAAATTCAACAGCGGGGTGGATCGATACGGTGGTCGATGTTTTCTGCTGAGAACTTCACAGAAAATATATGCAGAAACGTTACAAGCGCTTTTTGTTCACTTTTGGTAACATCGCAAGGCAGAGTAATAATACACTGGGAAGGTATCAGTTTTTGTTATTAATATCTACGACACACATAGACAAGGCAAAACGAATGGGACAACAAAGATTCTGTTTCTAGGGAGACAAATAACAGTAGTCACGCTTTTCTAGCGCACCCCGAATGCAACGCGCAGCTAATTTTACATTACAAAAATGAAAAAATAATAAGACCACCTGACGCCGATTTAGCTTTTAATCCGAATTGCAGCACCCGCACAAATTTCAGGGCTATATTTAGCCAGAAATGTATGCGTTGGAATCGGGCCAATGCGGTAAAGATTGAAAGCCAACACAACATTGATTTATTTTTGTCCACTGGTAATTAAAAGAGGTTTGCGGAAACTAGCCCAGTTTTAGAAAATGGAGTCCATTCATAGCTTGTGCATTCTGAGAGGGCAGCGCATTCGAAGGAAAAAAATATCTGTTTCATATCCTTTTTTTTTACCAATATCATAATTGCCGTGTTTCTACTGCTGTACCTACCTTAGTTACATTTATTGTATCCTCAAGTATTTGAGAGGTCTTCCGCGATTTGTTTTCATAACCGGTTCAGCCTCATATAAAATAATTACCAATATTCTCAAATTGCTTGCTTTGTTCGGCGCATGTTACCACGTAAACAAAGATTTATTCTTGTCCATTACATAGGAAAGTATTATTTTTAGCGTATAGGTTCTACGGTACAGGGGGGATACCATGCGTTGAAAAAAAAAAAAGCCAGAGTAATTGTAATGATGCTCCGCACTGTGATCCTTTTAGAATGACGTAGTTCCGTACAGCTAAATTTTCACACGTCCATGTTAGAGCGTCTGTTATCAGCAGCGAGAATAAACTCAATGCTGCCTAATTATTGGAAGCAAACAACATAGAAGCGGTTGAGACTCTACATTTTTGTAGGTTGCACTGGCCATGATTCAGCTGTGGGTAACGCTTTCTCACTTGTTCATGACCGTACAAATATGTCTTATTGTGACGATGCCATGGTTTCTTCGCAACCGTTCTGGCTCTGATTACGTTATTCTGTGACAGCCATAACTAATTCTGCAACGATACGATTGTTGCCAGAAGCTTCCCGAATGATATACTTGTAGAATGTCATCCTCATCACTGTAATACGCGGTTAAATAAATGAAATAATTTGAATAGTTGCATCTCCGCGGATAGCTTCTAACAACGTTTCATTAAGTACCAGTGCTTTGTGTTTGCAAAGCTTAGTAGCTTGAAATTCGAAATTTTATTTCCACCGAAACGCAAAAGAGCGCGAGAATTCATTTTCCTTCAGAATACTTTAGCTTATAGATACCTCTCTGACTGTTATATTTTTTTTAGATTGATCGTGTCAAAATGCCCACAACAGGAGACTTCGAAATTAAAGGTAAGATTTTTTTCTTTTTGATGCAATGAAAAAAATACACGAAGAAAAAATTCCCAGATATCGGCTTTTGATAGTTGTCTAAGATATGCGCAAGCGCAGTGCTCAATTGTAGGGCGTGGTCGTCCCTACAATGCCGTTTTCAGGCGGTATCGGCATGGCGTTTCTCACATTTTGCCAGAGTTCGTAAGATTAAACTGTCTGGCTCGGCAATAAGCATTC
Source organism: Rhipicephalus appendiculatus (assembly GCA_030522465.1). Lineage (NCBI taxonomy): Eukaryota > Metazoa > Arthropoda > Arachnida > Ixodida > Ixodidae > Rhipicephalus > Rhipicephalus appendiculatus. The sequence continues at coordinate 34,958 of JALIZH010023299.1, read as the reverse complement.
AATGTAGCGCCCCAGAAGAACTGCAATATGTTCTCCGTGACTTCAGGAGATACACATCGGGAGACAGTCTCTGAGGGCGGCATAACACCTTGAACTCGATCGAGCATATAATTGCGGTATACTCTCGACCCATGGCAAAGTAACTCCACTGCATTACACGCCACGAAAGCGTTTTTGGCGTTCTGGCGGCCGACGAGCCTTAGGAAAGCTTTGTAAATACAGTGTAATGTATGTGCGTGTGTGCAGGTGTAGGTGCTGCAAAGTGTTTATCAGTCTATACCTCATAATCATCACCCAGCAGCTGGAGAAGCATGTCAGGTAAATATCCAGGCTAACATCTCCAGCATTTCACCAATGCTTTGCTCTCTCTGTTTATAATGTTGAAATTATTATTAGAAATGAGCATTTAGCCATGACAGTGACAAACTTTGTGCATTTTTCATCACTTAGACATTGTTTCAGCGTGCGAATTGAGACAGCAAAATTGTAGCTTTTTCAATTGTTGCGTCATGTACTTCTTTTCTCTCTCAGGAACCCCCCATGTCTCAAGGCATTGTTGAAGGCAAAGTCCGCGTGGCAGCGACGTTCGACGAAGCACCACTTATACAGGTGACGCCACACGCTCTATAGTTTTAGGCAACATTGCTGTCATGCCAGTGGTAACAAACTCGGCGAAAAGAACATACAAGATGCAGTACCGGCCTCCTTGAACTACTTCCTCGGCATTCTTTTCTAAGTCTTCCACTGACTCCTCGCCTGCCTTTGACACTCTTCGCGCCAGCATCCCACATTAATTGCGTAAAATATAACTGGTTATTTATAGCCCGGGCTGAAAATGATCATCAATATCAAAACAGAAAAAAAAGAAACAGCAATGGGATTTTCATAAACACATTGGACTCAAAGCACATAGAAAAGAATTAAGGCGGCTTTGCCCTAGTGGTACCAAGCATGAAGGAACAGCGGAGCTGGGTTGGCTTCCGCGGTTATTTTAATTTTTTTTCTCTTTGTTTTTAGCTTTCTCTCTTTTCCTCGTTGTCCCTTTGTTATTTTATATCTATATTGTCTCAATTTTTTACTATTTCTTTTTTCCTCTCTAAGTCTATTTCTTTCTATCTCTCGCTCTTTCTATCTTTTTTCACTGTCTTCCCTTTCGCTCTTTCTCCCTCTTTCTCTCTATTTCTCGCTTCCTCTTTTTTATATCTCTTTCTCTCTCTCTCCCGATTTATTTCTCTCTCTTTCCTAGTTTCTCTCCTTTTCATCTTTTTTTTTTTCGTTTTTGTATTGGTTTCTATCATTTGTGTGTCGGTTTCCGTCTCTTTCTCTCCGCGTACTTATTTCCCTGTCTTCTACCTTTTTTACTATTTCAAACTTTCTTTCTCTGTTTCTCTTTTCTCCAATCATTTTTTTTGTCTCACTCTTTTTTCTTTCTCTCGCTCTGTACTAGTTTTCACATCCATCTCAGTTATTGCCTCCCACGCCACACAGATCGGCGCAGCGGGAGAGCGCCTGCCGGTCGCACATGTTCGGGGAGCGAGGCAGAAGCGGGAGAAGAGGACGAAGAGAGTGCGCGCCGACCGAGCGATCGCGCTGCACGCGTTAAAAACGTGGAGGCCATTTTCGATGGCAGCTTTTGCGTATGCGTAACGGCATAACTAAAAGCATAACGGTTCCGCTGTAAAAACCAGGATAGCGCTGTTTACGTAGCTACTTATTTTTCCGTACAGAAAGGTGAGATACTGGTAACTACTGCCACCGACACTGGCTGGACGCCGTACTTCCCGCTGTTGGCCGGAGTCGTCACTGAAATTGGAGGACCGCTGTCCCACGGTGAGTGTCAAACCTCTGAGTTGTCCAATGTCAACGCGAGTGGGACAGCTGCTTTGTGTACAGAGATGCCGAGAATGAACCTTATTGGGCGAATGCATTAACATGATGTAATTTTGTTTCATAGACAGAACCACCGAAGGTTGTGTTGTTTGGCGACCTCGTCATGCGACGAGGCGCCCCACCAGGAAAGTATGAGGACCAGAGGGACAACGAAAGAGTACGCTCGAGCATTGTCCGCATTTGCTGTAATAGCAATCGTAAGGGCACACGAAGGGGTTCGGGACGCCACGGTGATACAGTGGTTATGGTACTCGGCTGTTGGCTCGAAAAGGTAGTGGGTTCGATCACGCCTGTGGCTGTCGCATTTAAATGGGGGGCGGAATGCTAGAGGCCCGTGCACTCGGATTTAGGCGCACGGTAAAGAGCCTTAGGTGGTCGAAATTTTCCAGAGTCCTCCCCTACACGACGCGTGATAATCTTATCGTGATTTTGGCACGTACAACCGCAAACGTAAAATGCGACAAGGTACCGTCGGCGGTGGCGTCAACACGAGTTATGCAAAAATCATCATGCGATGACGTCACCTTATGACGTCACAGGGCAGCAAGATTTGTGACGTCAACCTGACGTCACTGTATCATTATCACATTACATTGTCGCTCGGTCAGGGGGTTGGCCGATCCCTGATGAAGTGCACAAACACGTTGGGTGCAGAAACTTTCGGCGGAAGCGGGGATCAATACATTTGACTGAGAGACAAAGATGAATTTAACCTTCGAGCCACCTTAGGCAAACGCATATCGGTACTCCGACATGCGGATAATCCGACAGCAACTCACTTTTATTAATAAACATTGCAGTAGGTCGTCAATTTGCTCAGCACTTTCTTCTTTTCATTACTGCACGTGGTGGCCGCTCCTGGCAGCGATCTCTTCGCCGCAAAATCGACGCCGATGCGGCCTCAGCGGCTCTGCGAAGTGCAGATCATGGCTTGTTGAAAGGCGGTTTGAGACAGTATACTGAAGAATAAACGTAGGATTTGTAGATCGTATTTCATGGTCGTATGATCCAATTTTATTCAAAGATGTGACCGTATTTAACACATGAAAATACATTATTTCCAAGTGAATTGGGCTGGGAATAAAAAGAAAGATGTATTAGGCCGAAAAACGTATTATGCAGAATTATATCAACGAGATTCCACTGCACTTCAGATTTACAGCCCATAAAGCTGTGAGCCTAGCTTAACGAACAACATTAGCACCGCGTTATCGCTATCCATACTTTGCGTTACCGTAGGAACAGCCTTTTTAGTAGAATATTTCTTTAGAATTCATCACCGCGTGTTCGTCTTCTGGCAGGTGCCGTCGTTGCTCGGGAATATGGCCTTCCCTGCGTCGTCGGCATTGAAGGCATCACCACGATGCTAAACTCTGGTAGGTTATCACTCCATAGTTCTACAACTATACTTACCTCCGTAATACAGAGCGAGTTTCAATGAATTTTGTTTTTTAATACGCGTTTCTAAGCGCCGGGAAAATTACGCGACCTCGTCGATGTACTACGTAGTTATTGAAATGTGCGCACTATATCTATGCACAGTTTCATTATGCTTCTTTCTATGCTTTCTATGCTGGATTATCTGCTGGGTTTGCTTAACGTTTTTTCAAGAGAAATACAAGAGGGACAGGCAGGAAGGCGAACCGGAATTAAAACATCTGGTTTGCCCGCGCACGCGCGCACAAACAAACACACACACACACACACACACACACACACACACACACACACACACACACACACACACACACACACACACACACACACACACACACACACACACACACACACACACACACACACACACACACACACACACACACGCGCGCGCACACACACACACACACGCACACACACACGCACGCACGCACACACACACACACACACACACGCACGCACACACACACACACACACATGCACGCACGCACACACGCACGCATACACACAGGCACACGCCACGCACGCACGCACACACATAGGCTAGTACACACACACATACATACAGCATGCAGAGCACGAGTACGCATAAACAATGTAGAAATAGACGAACGAACAACTACGAGCCGCGCTGTACGTTCACCAGTGGATTTAGGAGCAGTCATCCTATGAAGTACGCAGATTATTGCGTGCAATTTAGACGAGTGGTTGCTTGGTGTTCCTTCACTTCCTAGACCTTTATAGTCAGGAAAATTGTTCACTACTGTTAACATTGAACCTTGTTACAACTTTGACATTCCCATGGCGCACCACGTGATGCGTACTGGCAAAAAGAGTGTCTCACGCTTGCTGCTGTGGTTACGAGCGGTGCTGGGTAACACTCGGATAGGTTAGACGCACAGAAATGACGTGTCGCCACGTGATGGTGACGCGGCCGCAAAAGCGCGAGATTGTCCGCCTCCTCGGCCGCGCGGGCATCCAGGGGAGCCGTGCGGTCTGAACAGGAACACGCACTCGCCGTCTCGCCGCTGCACTTTAGGTGAAGACGATCCTTGGCACCATATACGCGCGACACCAAAAGATGTGATGCGCAGTGTTGCTTATTGCCCCGGATGCATGGTACTCAGTGTTGCCGCGATGTGCAGTGCGTGGTGCTGCTCCTCCGGATCAGAGCTTCGACACCGTCCGTGTCACGTGCTACCCTCGTCAATGCTCACAGGCGCTCCAGCTGTGTCCACCTATAGTGAATTTTTTCCAGCAGTACGAGTCTTAACCGTAGCGGCCCACGCCGCTCAATAAACAGACTCTTTTTTTTAGGGGCGAAGCTCCTTGGGGTGTGGGTCTGTCCCTCCTCTGTAGTAGTAGTAGTAGTAGTTGTAGTAGGTAGGTAGATAGGAAGCCACATATAGTGGAATGTACCCACTCCACGTGATAAAGATGACGATGACGCAGTATAGTGGAATGTGCCCACTACACGTGATAACGATGAAGTATAAGCGCGTTCCAGTATAGTGGAATGTACCTACTACACGTGATAACGATGACGATGACGCTGATGACCATGAAGTATAAGCGCGTTCCAGACCACACATTCTCTTTCTGCCATGGATGAAAACGATCGAGCTTCGCCCACTCATCATCATTCACTTCGTGGATATGGCGTGATTTTTTTGGCTCACGCGACGGCAGCCGCACCGGTACTGGAACGAAATCACTGTTACGTGAAACAGCTGCACACATGTCCAAAAATCAAGTGACACATGACGACAGTGGCAAACTTACACGAATGAAGTGAATCTTCTTTCATGGCGGTCATGCTAACTGAGGACACAAAATAAGAAACGAGTTTCAGGTCGCGCTTTCTAGCCATTCACTCTGCTCTGTGTAAATAAAATTGGCACAGTTAAAGCGTTTCGTAGCATCCTTACCAGCGGTGTCAAGAGCTACCGAAATATATTTGCTGAGATATAGCTGAGCTATGTCGTTCGAAGACAGTAAAATGTCGTTCTGCAGAGCAAACGTGCATTTATCAATAATGCGTTCGTTACGAGGAAACCTGGATCTACTTCAAACAAAAACATGAACTAATGAGCTAGACAAGTTTGACGTACAATAGTGCTCCTAATTATATGTACAAAAAAAGCCCAATGAATTAACGCTCTCTTTGTGTACTCCGTAGGCGACTACGTGCAGCTTGACGGCAACACTGGCGTCATCAGAAAAGTTGCCATTCCGGAGGCAGAAGATGACTGACAAGAAGACAACCCAAAGGAGGATTTTGTGTCTTTCTTCGAGAACGATAACAAATGAGAAAATGAGTAGGATAGCTCAAGTAGAGGTAAATTAGCCTGGTTCACTGAGATATGTGCAAGCTACGCCCTAAAGTACGCCAGGAAAAACCGCAGTGGTGGGTTTCTTGAGAAGTTTCATTACTAGATGGTGCTTAAAGAATGAGTTCGGTTAATTTTTTTTTTTTGCATCAAAAAGTGAGGTAATTGGGAGGTTGCTGGAAACGCTAGACGTGAATAAACGACTTGCCTCCCGAACACGAATGATTTCATTGGTTTTCGCAAGAAACTCTGCCATTGTGCACAGTAACGTCCTGGAGACAAAACTCCTTTTTACAATCCCTTGGGGTTCTTTCTCTCCCACTCCCTTCTTTCAGCATAATCTGCTATGGTTGTCTTGTTTCAGAAAGTTTGACAGGATGTCATAGGTTAAACAAAGAACTATCAAACGAGAACTGGTCGGACTCTTCGTAGTATTAACACCCATACAGAAATAAAGCAGAAAATAAAAGCAGTCACTCGGGATTTTTGTCCGTTTCCTTAACGAGCACCTTGATACAAGTAGACAGCGTTCCTTTGTATTTCGCCCACATTCGAAATTCGGCCGCTGTCACCGGGAATCCCATCACTCAAAACTCGTGAGAAACCACAGCAACAAACAAACAGCTCTCGTTTTATGCCTGCTGATTACAAGACGAAGCGCAGGCAGAGTGGCGGCTACATCAATCGTAGCGCGGAATAACGGAAGCGCTATCCAGCGCTCGCCAAGCGCCCGGACGGAAAGTAGCAGACGAAGAGCGGCAAGTACCATCCTTACACCTTTATGAGCGTGCGCTGCGTTTACTAATCTCGCCCCAGTCTGCGCTACGTGGGCCGCCGGCCTACGCCGGCCACGCGTTCGCGTGTTCCTTCTAAGAGCGGACCGTACTGTACAACTCCGCCCCGGCGACTAACGTCCATGATAAATGATTAAACAAATTCTTGTGGCAGTTGTCGTCGTTAACCGCGAGAGCGTAATCAGAGAAAGCGGTGTGACAGCCAGAAGAGCGCCGCTGATTGGGACGCAGAACTTAGGCTAAGGTCGCCATTCCGCGGCGTGTGAAATAATTATTGAACACCACGGTTGGACTAGAGGGAAAACGCAAAGCGCGTCGTGTCTCTCCTGTAGCCCTGTTGCGATTTTTTTTCTTGGGGCAAGCGTAACGGGGAACGCGGTGCGAGGCAGGCGCGCGTCGCAAAGCTATTTTGGGAATGGATGGATGCTACGAACGAGGCCGACGCTTTGAATTTCATTCAGGGGCTTTACAACACTTGGGCTAAGGTCGCCACCTCGTGGTGTGGGATGGACGCGCAGCAACGACGCGATGCTGGAGCTAATCACGGAGGCCACGGTCACGATGGATTACTTCATGTTACCGCTCCCAAAGGGTCACACCAACCCGCCTACCAAGAGCACCACGAGATGAATGTGTGAGATATAAAAGGCGCGTTTCTAAACCTTCCAGAGTGTGTGACTGTGGCGCAGTATGCTGGAATAAAGACACACAAAGTGACTGTGGCGCAGTGCATAGCGCTCCCAGCATCTCTTTTCGCGGACCTAGAGGTCGTGGGTTCGATTCCCGTTGACGGCATTTTTTTCTTTGTCATCTGAACGTGCACAATTCCATGACAGAATTATGTCACTGAACTCTTGCTGGACCCAGGCATGAAACACATTGGTGTTTAAAAAATACGGCAGATTCCACGTACCATGGGAATCGATTTTATGCGAAGCATACGGAGTGAAGGTGTCTGTGGTATAATTTTTTTATTGAGCTAAACGTTACGAAATGACGCTAGAGATAAGTACAAATGTTGTATGCGCAGACTTCAACAGTCACATATCTTTTATATAACCAGTTGCTTACAGTTGCGTAACAACGCCGATAGCAACAATGGTATTACCAACACCAGAAGCGGTAAGCTGGCGTTCAGTAAATGGGCTTAAGTATACAATTGACGGTAACCCGACGTGACGTTAACCTCGAAAGTTGTAAAAAAAAATGCCCCCCACCTCCCCGAAGGGAATCGTGAGGAAATGCGAATGCATTACTTGCGCCGAGAGATTTCGCCTTCACCGACTTCTGCCATCGCCTTGAGAGGCGCCCAGCCAGCGAACGGTCGAGAGTGAGGCGCGAGCGGACGGGAGAGTGGGGCGCAGGGAGGAGAGAGAGCGAACGGCGAGAGAAGGAGCGGCGAAGCACTGCACCTACCCTCCTACACTCTCTCGCACCACATGCTCCGGTTGCTAGGGGCGAGGATAAGCGGGCGCGCCCGCAGCTGTTGCTATGGGAGAGGGAGTGAGAGCGGAGAGATAACACCTGCCGGCGCGCGGACACCGCCGCGGACAACGCCGGATGCCTGACATAGCCCTGACTAAGAAATGCATTCGCATTTAAAACGGTGTAGCCATGTCTTGCCTTAAAGAGGCCCTGCAACACTATTTGAGCATGGTCAGAAAACGCTGCCGATCGGCAGTCGAGGTTCCCGAGAATTCGCGAGCTAAATATTATAGCGCAGCACGCCACCTGCAATATAGAATAAATTGTCAAAGTCAGCTAAAATCGCTTTCTCTTCTCTCGACAAATGATGCTACGTACTCGAAAATCACTGCGCCACAGGCCAAGTATCAGCCATGGGCTCACTTGAGGAAGCATATGCGCATTTAGATGTACAATTGCAGTGCAGATACGGACAGTGTGAATCAGACAGACGCCGCCTTCTCTTTGTTGTGGCATGCGACGCTTGTAACAGCTACCTGCTCTTGGAAGCGTTATTGATGTAAACAGGACACGTTGAATAGACTTGTTGACAATGCAACGAATTGTGCCAAGTCTGTAGGCTAAGCTCAAACTGTGTAGACAAATTATTATGCACTAAGTAGGTAATTTAGTATGGAAGCGATTCACATAATATGTAATCTGTGGGATTCACGAGAGATGCGGATTGCATCCCATTGCCTTGAGATTACTATCATTCTAGCCAAGATCTAATGTTGCAAAAATGGGAGAACAGAACGGCACATATTTACGCGTAGATAAATGCGCATGGATCAGTTATAGTTTGTGCATCCTCAGCACGAGTCACGCCTCCAACACATGAAACAAGAAGGGAATGACTCTTTGGCAGCGTCGCAACTGCGCTAAGTTGCAAAAAAAAAAAAAAAAAAGCAGGTACTATAAGCATCAAACATCGCAATTTGCACTCCGGTGTGTGGAAATTCTTTGGTCATGACAAGCCCTTTAATCTAAAGAACCGTTCTAAAATCGATCACTGTGCAGGGCATTTGGGCTACTCAGATCAATGGTAGTTTTTTTTCAAGTGTGCAAATAACTTAATTTTCGCGGTAAAAGAGGTCTTGCTAGCATATTCGCCCCCCTCTCCTCTTTCTTTTAGTCTTGAACACCTTGACTGCATCACAAATGTTGAATTTTTTTTTTACATAGTAACACTGTTTCGCGTAGCCATTTTACATAATGCTAGTTTAAGTCAGACGACTTCTTTTTTTTAAACATCACCGTGTACTTTTTCAACGTTTCTAGGATGAAGTGTCCATTTTACCGATAAAAACACTAATTGAAGGATAAAATTAAACAACCACACTTTTGAGAAACGAATTAAGAATCGCGTTTTATCGTGTAGGGCTCCTCGTTAAAAAAATTGAAAGAACAACGATGAGCATGTACTCGTAGTGATCACTTTTTAAGATGTAGTCGCCGTTTCATCAATTTGTTGATTAGCATGACGGGTTCACGAGGATGTTACATCGTCCAAGTGGGATGCTGCTCTACGCAGTCCGGATTTGAAAAATCAACTATGAGCAGTCCCAACGGGCCCACGACGTGGCGGAGAGGCAAGGCCTATCTGTCCCGACGGGGGAGCGGCCCGCTACGTGCTAGTTCACGCCCCGACGGACCTAAATAAAGTTTTTCCATACCATGACGTGTGCTTCAATAATGTTCGTGCCTCAAATGTCCTGCCAATGGCAACACTTGGAACTTCTAGTTTTGCAAAATAAGCTGGGCGAACACACTTAAGTGTGCACGCATGCACAAAGGACGTAGCGAGAAATTTTCTTCGAGGGAGGAGGGGGGGCGCCCACCTCGCGCCCTTTTGCATGTTTGCGCGAATGTTTGTATATGTGTATGTGTATATACACGTACAAAATGTGAAAGAAATCAGGGAGCGGGTTGATCGCCCAGATAAGACTGATAGCGTGCATACACCTCTCAACAAATCATTGATAAATTTGGCTGGCATTGATAAAATAGAGGAGGCGTTGGCGTAGCAGACAGAGCTCGCACGCGAGTATGCTCTCTGCTTATGCGCATCATGTAGGAAGTCTTGTTACTTCTCAGCTATATTACGGCACTACCATGTCCAGGGTCAACGGTTACACGATATTATAGAAAAATTGCCAGTGTGTACATCATCCCACCCTTGAGATACCTGCCCTACTATAATATAAAATGCACCAAAATGGAACAAAATAATTGTAGCACGAACTCCTGAATGGGAAACTGTCCGATAATGTTTAAGCATTGTTTTCAATCACACCATGGAACTAAGATGTGACAACACTGGCTGGTATTTGAAAGTTTTAGAATTGCGTATGGAGGCCTGGACATTGCATGGGCTCGCACGCTGTTTAGGAAAAAAATGAAGGGCATCAGGGGAAAAAAAAAGCCTTAAAATTAGGAAAAACTTCGGCCAAGAGATGCGAAAGTGAAATGACTAAATGCAGAATGTCTTTTGGCAAAAAACGCAAAAAAAACAAACAAACAAAAAAAAAACAGCATGAACCCCACAATATCAAAATTGCCGAGAATCAAGCATAAATTGTTGATATTAGCAATCATCGCTCGATGAGGAGGTTTCTTGCGCTGTAGCAAACGTGCCAGTATCTTCTTCCGTCTTGCGTGACTTTTCTTACAAGGACTTTTTGGGATTACAAGGAATTTTTGGGATTGAGGCATAAAATGTGGTCACTTTCACTATCATTTCATGCGCGTTGATGAAGTCGGAGAAGTTTGTCATCGTCGTCGTCAGCGCTCATCGTCGTCGTTTGTGATCTGTCCGTTGTGTGTTTTTTTTTTCGCGCTGTAGTGCACCAGAATTCGTAGGCGGCTCTTCTGATGTCTCATTTCTAATATCGGCGGGCGCAGAGCGCAACGTGAAAGTGGTCCCGGAATAATGACAAAACCTATGCTGGACATCATATATCAGAGTAGGCGACGTGCGCGAAGTGCCTTACACACGCCTAGTTTATAACTCGCTTCTGTGCAAAATGAGGATGACTTATTGGGTGTACAACGCAGCCAGTACTTGCAGTAGGCGCGCAGGGAAAATTTACAACGGGCTTTATGAAAGTCGCTTCTGCTGCGCAGTCAACATTCTGGTTACCTCGGTCACAGCTGTTTCAGAGCTGCAGTAAAGGCAACGGTATCCCCGGACTATATATAGGGCCCGCCCGAGTTTCTTTTTTTCATTGTTGTCTTTGTAACAAATAAAGCTTTCTCTCTCTTTGTGAGTGTACTGTGTGTTCCGCGCAGGCATGACGTTTTTTTTCTTAGCTTCGCTAGGTGGGCTGGCGTTAACGCACCGTCGGTGAAATTCTTGTATTTGCGAAGGTGAGACGGTGCTATTGAACGCTTCTACGAGCAGTTTACTTTCCATTTCACGCCCGCCACATTGGTCTATTGCTTATGACGCTTCACTGCTGACCAGAATGTCGTGGGTTCGAATTCCGGCCGTGGCGGCGGCATTTCGATGGAGGCGAAATGCGAGAGGCCCGTGTGCTGATTTAGGTGCAAGTCAAGGAACCCCCGGTGGTCGAAATTTTCCCAGCGCTCCACTAGGGCGTCTCTAATAGCAATACCATGGCTTTGGGACGTGAAAACCCCGACAATCATCACACTATTACCTGGCATTCCCATCGATCGCTATGGAGCAGCATGACATTTCCTCTTAATAGTTTGAACACGTTACCACATTTGTGTGCAAAGCATACCCTCACTCTTGACTTATGCTGTTTATGGAGTTCTCTCGTCGAACATTTGTGATTAGTATTAACGAAAACGCTGTGTTCAGGCGACTGCTTGTTCACATGGCAACACTGGCGGTACACTGCCACGTGCTGTAATGCGTTGGTTTCGCCTACTTGCGCAAGTGTATCATAAGCTGTGGTCGTGTGGCATAAGACCGTTAGAAAAAAATTCAGCCAGTTCCACTTGGCGGACACTGTGAAACAGTGAAGCTGGTGGTGTGCACTGGGGTTGAATGAAGCGGGAATGAAGTGGGTGACTGAAGTCGGAGGAGTGGCGGAAGCAGCGGCGGGAGTGGCGGGGGGGAGTGGCCCATATTCTTAGTGGGATTTACCCACTTTCTGTGGGTAAATTCCATTACGATTTACGATCCACGACGCTCCCCGGACATGAAAGGCTCGACCAAGAACAGCTTCGCTGTTAAAATAACGTTGATAAGCTACGGCTCTTAAGACCAATGATTACTGCTTTATTAAGGCGAAAGCCTTATATGGTTCGTCAGTAAAATAACGCGGCTTTCAGTGACCTGAACACGATTGGCGGCGAAAGTCAGATAGCTTAATATTGGCTGTAGAGCGACCCAGGGAGACGTGCACAAGGGAAGGAGCAGGACTTAATGTATGAACGGTATGCCAATGGACCACAGTGGTGACTAGGGGATATGGTCAATGAAATGGGAATTAAAGCGATTTAGAAGAGTATCGCGCTAGAGTTAAACTAAATTAAAGATGAGTGAAATGGTAAATGAGGTGACCTGAGGTATCAAGGGTATACGAGTGCACAAAATGCGATTTAACCCTTTCAGGGTCGAATTTTTTTCGCGAAATGCGCGTGCCAAAAATGTGTAATTTTTTTTATTGTTGAAATAAATTCTTCAGACCATTCTATTTAAGAAAAATATTGTCTAAATTTTTTTTCGTGACCGTAAAGTGACAAAAAAACTTCCCCATCTCCCGCTAAAGGGAACCATGTGTGGATGCGAAGCAGCGGGGAGATAATTAGCTTGAGCGGGAGGAACGTCGCCGCTCTCATTTCACGGCGGCGGTCCGAGCGCTCATCGCGGCGCTGCACAGGAGAGAGAATGAGGCGCGCGCGCTCCGTCATTTTCATACCGCGGAACTACCGTGGCGCCCCCAGCGGAGTATGCAGCTGTCACACCACCTGTCGTGCGTGCCGCTCCGTACAGAATTCCTAGAGGAAAGGACGGGGGGGGGGGGGGACCGTAGGAGAGGAGAGAGAGGGGGAGGGGACGTGTATGCGCTGTGGGGGGTGTGGGACGCGGGAGCCACTCCGTTGAGTAGAGGATTCCTAAAGGAGAGAGGGGGGAAAGGACGCGTATGCGCTGTGGGGATGAGGGATGCCGGAGCCGCTCCGTAGAGCAGAGGTTTCTTAGAGGAGAGAGGGGGGAGAGGACGCGCATGGGCTGTGGGACGCGGGCGCCGCTACGTAGATAATTCCTAGAGGAGAGAAAGGGGGGGTGAGCGTAGGAGAGGATCGGGAAGGGGACGCGCATGCGCTGTGGGGGACGCTTCGTAGAGTAGAAGATTCTTAGAGGAGAGAAAGGGGGGAGGGGACGCGCATGCGCTGTGGGACGCGGGAAGGAGGGACGGACTAAGCCCCTTCCAAACACATGCAAGCAAGATCAAGGAATGGGGGTGAACCTGGGCGACAGACACCACCTGCCTAGCCATTGCTAAGCAGCCTCTCTGTGCTCTCGGCCATGACTCAAGGAATGGGATCAACCTGGGCGACAGACACCACCTGCCTAGCCATTACTAAGCAGCCTCTCTGTGCTCTCGGCCATGACTCTGGTGATTGTAGTAGGGTTGACGGCCTTCATATTACTACAGTGTTCTGGTTCGCATAATGAATGCTCGCCTACTTCATGAAAGTGGCCGGACGCGGGACGCGGGACGGCGGACGCGGGACGGGGGACGGACAGAGCCCCGAGCATAAGATGCTTCGCATCTAAAAATCATTTTGTGCTGTTACATACACATGGTTTATTCATAGTAACATCAAGCAAAATCCTAAACAACAACACATTTTACGATATCTTATAAATAAAAAATCATGCATTATAATAAACCTAGCTCACAGACATACAAAAATAAGCGCACCAGAGTACTTTTCCGGTAAAAAAATGTTTTTCCTCTAAAACTAAACTCTGGGGAATTGTCACCTTCGATCCGATCCGGATCGTATCACCGCGCACGCTTTCAAGATGTCGCTGCTTCATCATCATCCGAGTCTGAACTCGTAAGTAAATCCTCGCCTGATGAACTGACATCCAATGAATCAGATCCGACACTTGGGGGAATAGTCCACATCGGAAGAAACGCAGCTCGACTCCCTAGCACCATAGCAACCGGCGCGAGCTTCCGCACTGCGTGAGTGAGCGCACAGAAGAAAACTCTGCGGTTTTGCGCCCGTCCGGAAAGCAAAACGAGGGAAAAAAGCTATAATGATCCTTCGTCTTATCGCCAACGAGACGGAGTTAGTTTTTCAGAGTTCCCTAAACAGGAAACTCAACCACGGCGGCAAGGTTAGTGTAATTTAGCGCCTCCCGAAACAGATGTAATCGCTCCTCGAGGAGCAATAAACGAGAGAGACACCCAAGCGGTCACCCTTTGAGAGATTAAAAATCAGACAGCCATCAGCTTTGCGGGCGCGAGAAGCGATAACCAACCGAAGGACGAAACCGAAACCAGCCGCACGGCGTGCGCGCGTTCAGGTGTGCAAGCGAAAGCCGCCACGCCGCTTTGGAAAGCAAAACAGCAACAGAGAGGCATCGGCGCGTGAAAAAAGTTCCACGCGTTCCGAAGTGTGGCAGCACGTCAAGCAAGAGAAGTGATCGAAAAAGGCGCGCGTTTTAAACCAGCCGCGCCGCGGGCGCTGGAAGGCGCAAGCGACTACCATCGCGCCACGTTACGAAGCATAAAAAAAGCAACAACGGAGAGACATCGGCGCATGAAAAAAATTTCGCAGTTTCCGAAAGCACGGCAGCACATGTCAAGCCGTACATGTACGGTGAAAACCATTTGGGCACTGTTAGGTGCTGCCGTACATGTACGGCGAAAACCATCGAAGGGTTAACAATCAAGCCCCACTATGTAGGACCAGTAGTGATGAATAGGCGAGTGAATGAGAACAAGTTGAAGGAGCAGTTAATAAAGTCCACTGAGAGCGTGAAAGTAATACTGATAAGCGTTCTCGTTTTTATTTTATTGTGAACGCCTTTAACTGGTAGAGATAGACAGGTGTTACTGCACGCTCCACGCGTGTGAAGTCGTCAATTATGGAACTAACGCGAGCATCAAAGATAACGCTAGAGGGAAAAATCAGTCACCTATAAAAGGCAGACATGTTTCTCCGACGCTGGGATCATCGACAAACGAGGCTTGTTATCGCCTTAAAAGTACAGACTGGTGGGCTAGTTGGCAGTGCATAACTCGGAACATAGCGCAAAAAATACACAAGAGACGACAGAGCAGACGGGACACAGCGCTGCGTCCCGTCTGCTCTGTCGTCTCTTGTGTATTTTTTGCGCTACTGTTCCGAGTTTGTTATCGCCGCTTTATATGAATGTATGTACAGTGAGTGTTGCTTGTGCTCTGAGTTTTCGTTGCCCTGGGCGCAATTTCGCCGAATAAAGAAAGAGTTGCGTGTTTACCAGACTGACTGCCAACCTTCTATACCGTCATTACAACGTGAAAATATGATTAGTGTCTCGCGAAGGCATAGGCTTGCGCATGCGAACTCCTTAGCGTTCGATGAAGGGAGTGTAAATTATTTTCAGGCACTGCGAATTCACGGTTATAGTTCGCAAGGCTTTTTAAGAGATTTCCAGCTGTGAACGTTCAATTGTTTTTCAACTGTCCGTTTATCTAACTTGCGGTAACGTCAAGGCGAAACTGGCCAAAGTGCAGAACCTAAACCAGCAAACTTACAAATTCTCCTACGAAGCGGTTGCCGCGGAAATCGACCTTTACTCTACCCCTATGAAACCGCAGAATTCCACCCGGCAGCTGCAATGCATTAGTGTCAAGTTTTCCCCCCATTTCGTATGCAGTTTTCCACGGCATCTAGATTTCGAGGCCGTCCTGGTGAAACAGCTGTGTAACTAACCCCTCCCCCCTCCTGCGAGAGAGCATATCCTGTCGTTTTACATGGCACTGGGGCCGCGACAGCATCGGCTTGCAGGAAAATTTTACGAATTACCTGTGGAGTTGCTGCAAGGTCTGCTGGTTTTGGGCTCCTTGGTCTGCGGCAGGTTCCGGTCCACCCTAAAGAGGGTAACATTTACGCTAGCCAGTAACTGCAAGTAGGTTTTGACATTTAGCGGTATGTTTATTGAAACAAACTATTCTTCGTGTTTTTTCTTCAATTTCTCACATGAATTTGGAGCATGCGCTACTCAGAACTTCTTCCTCCGCCAACTAGTATGCATGTTGCTGCACTGTGGTCGGATATGCCATGTTTTAGCGCTCATTCTCCCCATAGAGGAACGCGCTACAAGGGTTCTTCAAAAGGCGCTGGTGATTGGTTGGCTTGTTGAAATGGAAATTACGCTTGTATTCTGTGCTGTGTTTTATAGCTTTATCGAGAGGCGTACGCATGAATATAGCGTTCAATGCAATCCACCTGATTCACCATAGCAACGGCGGCATGCGATGTTGTCTAATCCGCTAGCGTGTGCAACAAGCTATATCTCTGATCTTCTGAGCGAACATTGCTCTTCAATCAAGCCACGCCCCTTAAAGCAGCCTTGTGATGGGAGTAATGGGACATTTTGTGGAATTGCATTATTGTGTATTTGGCCACATAACTGCTGTACGTATTTTTGGTTAAAGTAGGTTATATATCAAGCTATGGGCGCAGCGATAATTGCTAAACCGTGACGATATCAAGCCAGGGAGATTCTGCACTTCAACGTTGGAGACAACTGCGCCATTCAACATTGTGGCATAAATGGATAAATAGATAAATAAATAAATAAATAAATAAATAAATAAATAAATAAATAAATAAATAAATAAATAACGCAAATTTCCTGGCGTATTCCCGCGAATAACACGTGGACAACGTTGCGCCGTTTTGAATTTGTGGTGATTTTGCCATCTAAAGGAGCAGTTTCATCATGAGCTGTATGAAATGTATTGCCACGCGCGCTCACTTCTTATTTTTTGTGTGAAAGGGCTTCACCCACATGAAGCTGTTACAAGCGCTCGCCGCAGGCCACGCCGCACTGTTTGGGAAACTAAGGGTTTGTTTTATACTCTTCTGATAGTACTGAGCGCACGACGCGGGTAGCCGAGTTTTTTCTGGAACTAACGCGAGCACCAACAAGTACGCTGAAGTTCTCGATCACTGATATACAAAGGACGACGTGCTCTGTCGGCCATACCTTTTTTCGTTGACCGGCGATTGTGATCGCCTCCGTCAATACACTTTGAGTGTTACTTTCTTTTGCTAGGCCCAAGTTCGCCCAATAAGCAGCTCAAACCTATTCGGCTTGAGTTCTGTGTACTTCACCGTCACGACTATGCGAATATATACGGCCATCTGCTGATCCGTCCTATCTAGCCCATTCTGTGAATCTTCGCAGACACGGCCAAAGAAGAATCTTGCAGTCGCAAGTCATGGCTACAACGACTGCGGCGCTTGCGGCGGCTGTCTGGGCGCTAGCCTTCAACCTCTGCAAATGCGCCGTTGGAATATGGATGGGCTACGGTGGGTACTGCATTCTGTTGTTCATCGGAGTTTTCTTTTTTACAGCGAAAGCTGTTATGAGGTCACAACAAGGGTCGTTTTCGCGCCGTAGTTGTCCACCGCCGCCGCCGCCGCCGCCGGTGTCCATAACCAATATTGCACGAAATAAGAAAAAAAACTAACTAAATAAAAAAACACCGATGTCAGAATGGGAATCGAACCAGGGTCCTCTGCGTGGCAGCTCAGCACTCCACCACTAAGCTACGCCACTGCTTGAAACTGCGGTGCAAACTGACCCTATGCAGGCTTCATGTCTGGTAACGGATCGCACTAACGTGTGTTGTAAAGCGTTTTAGAGCAGCAAAGGTAAGAACTAGGCGTCACACAATGCGAATTGCGTAAAGAGTGGGTCGTTCAATGCTCCAACCCATTACAAAAGCCTCAGGCATAATTCTTCATCGTCGTCAGGCCACAGCATCAACGAAGTGCACTTAATGCGTTACAAGTGTGTAGCGGGTGCCACGCCTTTCCGAAGAATGACGAATAATGGCATAGTAGACGCTTCCCCACTGCACAAAAATTATCATGATTTAGGGGTAGTGGGTAAAACGCAAGTGCGCTAGTAGTAGTTGCCTCAAGAATGTTTAAAAAAATCACAGCATATCCACGGAGTTAATGATGATGAGTGGGCGAAGCTCCGGAGGTGCACCAGGTAAACCGTGAATCTTCCGTGAATTTTCGTCCAGTACGTCATCAAAGACGTGACAAACACTGTGTGTATATATACAAGAAATTTTATTTATTCGTAAATGGTAGCTAGACGTGGCTTCCGGTCCCCCCTTCATTAGAACGGATTTATGGTCGGTGAAGAGGAGGGACAGGGGTTCTTATATAGGCTCCGTAGAGGATTCCTAGAGGGGAGAGAGGAGGTGAGCGTCGGAGAGGAGAGAGAGGAGAGGACGCGCATGCGCTGTGGGGATGTGGAACACGGACGCCGCTCCGTAGAGTAGAGGATTCCTAGAAGAGAGAAAGTGGGTGAGCGTAGGAGAGGAGAGAGGGGACGCGCGCGCCGCTCCGTACAGTAGAGGATTGCTAGAGGAGAAAAAGGGGGGTGAGCGTTGGAGAGGAGAGAGAGAGGGGAGGGGACGCGCATGCTCTGGAGGGGTGGTTGGACGCGGGCGCCGCTCCGTACTGTAGAGGATTTCTAGAGGAGAGAAAGGCGGTGAGCGTAGGACAGGAGAGAGAGAGGGGGAGGGGACGCGCATGCGCTGTGGTGGTGTGGGGACGCGGGACGCGGGAAGGAAGGACGGACTAAGCCCCCCTCCAAACACATGCAAGCAAGATCAAGGAATGGAGTCAACCTGGGCGACAGACACCACCTGCTTCGCCATTGCTAAGCTGCCTCTCTATGCTCTCGGCCATGACTCTAGCCACTATAGTGGTGAACGCCCCTTGACTTGAAGTTGACTTGAAACTGCCTGCAATGCAGCACAAACGCGTTTCGAACGCGCTGTTTTAAATGCGAATGCATTTCATAGTCGGGCTATGTCAGGCATCCGACGTTGGCGTTGGCGTTGTCCGCGGAGGAGGAGGAGGAGGATAGGTTGAGGAGGTGTGCGCGCCGGCAGGTGTTAGATGTGAAGCATCTTATGGCGAAGCTTAATCCGGTGGTGGTGGTGTACGGCGTGACCGCCCTTACTGCGCATGCGCAAACCCTTTCAAAAAAAAAAAATAAAGATAAAAAACCTCCTCTCTCCCTCTCTCTCCCCCTAGGCATCCCTCCCCGCGGCAACCACACCCTCACTGCGCATGCGCCTCCCCTCCTCTCTCCCCCTGCTACGCTCCCCCCTCTCTCCTCTAGGCATCCCTGCCCGCGCCGTCCACACTCCCCACTGCGCATGCGCGTCCCACCTCTCTTCTCTCCTACGCTCCCCCTCTCTTCTCTAGGCATCTCTGCCCGCAGCGTCCACACTTCCCCCCACTGCGCATGCGCACCCCACCTCTCTCCTCTCCTACGCTCCCCCCCTCTCCCTCTCTCGCCTGGCGACGCCGACACAGGCAGCGTCTGCTAGCGAGTTTCTTGGTTGAAAAAACCGACTGCTCGCGCTGCACAACCGTTCACTGGCCACCCCGTATATATGGCAATGAATCTTGACCTCCTGTGCGTTGTTGAACAATAAAAATTCGCAGCGTGCGCGTTGACTAAAAGTGGTCTGCGGCGGAGCTCGGCGGAGCTATATATGAAAAAAAAAATTAAAAAAAATAAATAAAAAAATTAAAAAAAACAAGAAAAAGCAAAAAAAAAAAGGCGCTGCGCCGTGCTCCCGACCGGGCTGCAAAAATTAGGCGCCTTTTCCTTCTTCAAGCCACAACCACCATATATAAATGGAGTGAAGCGCGCGCGAAATGCATTCGCATTTCCTCACGATTCCCCTTCGGGGAGGTGGGGGGCTTTTTTAGCAGTGCCAAGGTAGCACAAACGCGTTTCGAACGCGCTGTCTTGAGGCGGTGGCAAGTCAAGTTCAAGTCAAGGAGCGTTTATGAATACGGGGGTAATACTACAGTGTTCTGCTTGACATAGATGGCCACACCGCCCGCGGGACGCTCTGCTTCCTCGGTGCACACGATAGGAACTAGAGGTGGTCTGGAACGCGCTTATTCTTCATGGTCATCAGCGTCATCGTCATCACGTTGGCTCTTCGGGAGATACTGCCGGTTACGCCTGACGCGGGACAAGGTTAGACTAAGAGGAGCTTCACCCCTAAAAGAGCTCTAAAAAGGCCGCTCTTCCAGCTTTCGCTGTGACTGTGCTGCGCGTTCCGTGCAGGCCTGGCGGTTTTTAGATGCGAAGCAGCTCTTTGACTAGGCTGTGTAACGCTGTCCCTCCGTCCGTGCGTCCGTACGAACGCGCCGCAACGCGGTCCCCTCGCCGCAGGTGTTGGAGCAGTGCCTAGTAGGTCACGCCGCAGCGGCGCGTTGACGTCACTCTCTCCCTCGCCTGCCGCACGCTCGCCGCAGCGCCCGCAGCTGCCGCCTGACGCGCGCCTAACGTACGCGTTGAAACATGTCTGTACGTGTCACCTCTCTCTCGCTTCACCCTCTCCACCGCTCCCATGCGCAACGCTGCTGCTTCGCATCCCATCAGGGTTCCCTTTGGGAAGATGGTGTAATTTTTTTTATCGATCACAACAGAGATGCAAGATACATTTAGTTTAGACATAAGAAAACTGCATACCTATAGGAAATGTTCCATTTATATCAAAGGGTATGAAATGACTCGACTTCAAAAGGACACTGCAACACTTTTCAAAACAACCAGAAAACGCGGCCGATTAGCAATCAAGGCTGCCTTGGATGCGACAAAATAATACTACATTGCATGCGGCAAAAATTCGTACTTTCAATTCAAGGAAGAAAACAGAAAAAAGAAAGCACGGATGTTGAATAATCTCCTTTGAAAAACGGCAGAAAAGTCATAAGCTCTCCTCTTAGCAACTGAAAAGACGGAAGGAGAGTCTGGGTCCGAGCAAGTTGGTACAATGACATTATGAAACCGGTAAGCGCACGAAGACGGGGACAAGAAGAGTGCTGTCTGTGCCGTCGTCTTGTCTACGTCATCGTGCGCTTACCGGCTTCATAATGGAAGGAGGGACGCGACCAATGGTCGTTTCTCAATCGCGAGAATATGCTAGGCAGGCCCGTAGCCAGGAATTTTTTTCGGCGGGGAGGGGGGGGGGGCACTTGTTGAAAGCCTTGAAAAACACCCATTTTTATTATTTTTCTTGCGGTAAAACACCCCCCTTTTATCCGAATTTCGGGATGGGAGGGGGCGGGGGGCCCTAGCCCCCCTCCCCCTGGCTACGGGCCTGATGCTAGGTAGTATCTATTTATTGTTTATTTTGAGCAAAATTAAGCAAAGATGAAAGGGACAGTTCACGATCACTCATTTGTAGCACAATGCTTCCAGGAAATCTATACGGATTTCTCGGAAAGTAAAGCTCATAATTGCAGAAAAATTTGTCCCGGTCGGGGTATAGAACGTGCGACCAATGCCCTTCAGGGGCAATCGCTCTACCAATTTAGCTAACTAGGAAACTATAATTTCGCGGAACGAAGGTGAATTCGTCAAAAACTCGAAGCAAATTGACACGGAATATTGCTAATGACTTCTGCGGAATCCCGCTGAGTGGCGGAAGTGTTCTGAAAGGAATAACTGACAATCGGCCGGTTTGTCGCGCGAAGCCGGAAGGAAGTCCATACGGATTTTCTTGTGACTTCGTGGCGTTTCTGCAATTAGAAACGTTCGTTTCTGAGCAGCCATGCTTGTTATCGCACAAAAGTGAACAAAGAAGTTAAAAAAAATTAAAAAAAAGTTTGAATGTTAGGCGACACGCTAACGTAACTTTTTGTCCTTAAACATTGCACCCCCCACCCCGTCCCCCTCTCCTGTAAAGCTTTCAGTGCGCACGTCGGGTCAAAAAAAAAAAAAAAAGGCGCCTAAAACATGCCTCAAATATCCAACTCCGCTCGTATTTGACGGATTTAGAGAAACGTTGCAGGAAGCGATTTTTCAGGCAGTATATTACGGTACTGGGGTGACTCGGTGGTTAAACTCGGTAATGTGCTGCAGCTAATGCAACCTTTTTGCATGAACGTTGCAACGGCCAATTACTGACGATTAGTACCAATAGGTCGGGGAAAACACGCATAGTAACAGCTGTCAGAGTTGCCAGTTCCACTTATAATAAGTGGATTGGGGCTTTTTTTTTCTCGCAGATTCGCTAGTAGAATTTTCCAGCCGCTTGGCGTGTTTTTTAGATGTGAAGCATCTTATGGCGAAGCTTAATCCGGTGGTGGTGTGCGGCGTGACCACCCGTTACTGCGCATGCGCAAACCCTTTCAAATAAAAATAAAAAAAAACCTCCTCTCCCCCTCTCTCTCCTCTAGGCATCCCTCCCCGCGGCAACCACACCCTCACTGCGCATGCGCCTCCCCTCCTCTCTCTCCTCTCCTACGCGCCCCCCTCTCTCCTCTAGGCATCCCTTCCCGCGGCGTCCACACTCCCACTGCGCATGCGCGTCCCCCCCCTCTTTTTCCTCTCCTACGCTCCCTCCCTCTCTCGCCTCGCGACGCGACGCCGACGCAGGCAGCGTCTGCTAGCGAGTTTCTTGGTTGAAAAAATACAGACTGCCCGCGCTGCACAACCGTTCACTGGCCACCCCGTATATATGGCAATGGATCTTGACCTCCAAGGTGGTGCCAGTGGGAGATTTCTCCTGTGCGTTGTCGAACGATAAAAAATTCGCAGCGTGCGCGTTAACTAAAAGCGGACTGGGGGTCTCTGTGTCCAGTCGGAGTCTTCTGTCCCTCTCATTGCCCATTAGCAGCCATTGCCATGTTCCAGTAGGAAACACCGCTTCCATCACTGCGTGCTTTGCACCTCCCCAGTTTTCTCTCCTGCGCAACGCTGCGATGAGCGCCAGCGTCAACGCCGCCGCCAGTGTAAGCGTTAGCGCCCGCTGCTTCACATCTACACATGGTTCCCTTTAGCGGGAGATGGTGTAATTTTTTTTTGGCTTATTTGAATGTTTCCAGCAAATATAGTTTAGTGATAATTACGTTCACCAATAGCGCGTTTGTCGTTCAATAATAACGCATTTGTGGATAACTTCGAGTAGTTAAGTGTTGAAGTCAAACATACGTTGGGGGGAATCAACATGTAACATGATGTAAGGCACTGGCAGGCTGCTTACCGGAACGGGGCGGTTTGGATCCCGGCCGCGGCGGTCGCATTTCGATGGAGGTAAAATTCCAAAGGCACGCGTACAGTGCGATATCAGTGCACGTTAAAAGACACGAGATGGTGAAAATTTCCGGAGCCCTCCACTACGGCATGCCTCATAATCATATCGTGGTTTTGGCGCGTAAAACCCCGAGATATTATTAATCAGGCACTGGCAAACGTAACCGATTGGGAACAATGACTGCTATGGCTTATACGACGAAGAATTGATGCGGACGTGCGTTGCAACGACAATGTAGTGCTGGTGCTATAAGAGCAGCGACAAAACGCGGAGTGTACCGCATCTGTAAGCAGGTTTGATTTTGCTTAAAGAAACATACCCAATGTTGCGTATGGTATTTACTTGGACGAATGGAGTCAATGGCTTTGGCAGTGACTGTTGTTGAATATGATAACGAAACGGACTACGGCTCGAACAAGCCTATCGCAATGCTTCTTTGCCACAGATAAGGTGGAAAAAAGAACTCGATGCATATTCACCTGTTGCTATAAAAAGAAGGAGCATTTGGGAGACGTTGGATGTACTTACTAGCAAGTAGTTTATGAGAAGTATCATACTAAGCGTGAAGTTAAAGCGTATATGCGATGGTCCACATAAGGGCTCTTAAAGGTGCGCTTAAAGATCAAAATTAATGAGAGCGAAATTTCTCCCCTTACTTTTCTCTCGCGCACAAGAAACATATGGGAGAACGCATCTAACAAGACCACAATGGTCTGCATAATTAAAGTAACAATTTATCTGATGTTACTGAACTGAGGTCTCACAAGTAGGTCATTTTGCAATATGAATGTTATATGCATAGCAATAACCTATACATACAAATGCTGCATTCCTCATTGTCTTTACGAATGCTATCATTTTTAATTACCGCCATATCACTTGAAGACATTTTACACAATTTCACTTATTATATCGCGCCTTTTATCTTGCTTAGTACCGCTGAGGAGTACAACCATTTTGCAGTGCAGTCAGAGAGGCTAACCTAAAAAAATGTGTAGCTGACTGGGCTAGTTGGTTATGCATACTTAAATTAACAGCGCAAAGAACGGACACCACACAAAGGAAACACACAGGACAAGCGCTTGTCCTGTGTGTTTCCTTTGTGTGGTGTCCGTTCTTTGCGCTGTTAATTTAACTAAAAAATGTGGTTGATCCCTCTCTCATAAGAATCGGTATAAGTCAGCTCGGCGCACTCACTAATGAGTGCACTCAACTCACACTCATTTGAACGTGGTGAGTTGAGTATGAGTGAGTACTCGCGAGTGTGAGTGGACGTGAGTGTGAACGTGAGTGAGTACTCATGAGTGTGAGTGGAGGTGAGTGTGAACGTGAGTGAGTACTCATGAGTAGAGGCCGGATTTTTAGGCACTAAAAAATCGTGTTTTGGGCGCCAAAAATAGGCAGGAAAAACACAGTTTTAGGCCCCCAAAATCGTAAATATAGGCACAATAAATTTTTACAAAAACTCCAATTTTCGAATAAGGACGTGCGCGACCTCGTCTACGATAGGAAAGCAAACAAATGTTATATTTTAGGATTGTACAAAGGCGTTAATGATTTAACATAGTCATGCAATGGTCCCTTTTTGGGCACGGTTTACAGAACACGGTCTCTCCTTTTTATTGTCCAGAATGGTAAGTTAAGCGTCCACCATCGAATAAACACGCTCCTGGGTCTGCTTCTTTTCGGCATGTGTCACAGTCCCGTTAATTGGGAAGGCAATCGCCGGGCGGATTCCAAGGGCGGACGTATCGGCCCCCCGAAACGCACCACGAATGCACGGACAATTTAAAAGTGGTCCCTTTGGTGCGCCAGCGAACGCCGGTTGTGGACCAAAGACCGAGTCAGAGCCGAGAGTTGATAACACAAACAAGATATATTCTCAGATAAGGCAGTACAAACAATAACTCACAAACATGCACACTTGGCAGGTATCAAATACAACACAACTCACCACGTAACTCCGATGGTGTTTGAAACAATGGGAACAAACAACTCGCGCTGCAATGCAATCTCATGCATTAAACTATCCAAGACACTTAAAGACTAGAATGTTCATCAAACGTATTCAGTCCAAAGTTCTTGGAACTAAACTTGAATGCTTCTCTTCCAGGAAGACACTCACACAAAGTCCAGCCCTGGTTGTCGTCCCGATCTTCCGAGCTTTCTCTTCCAGGAAAGGCTCCTCAAAACTTCCGCAGATCCCACGGCGTCGTCATTCGATTCTTCCAGATCGACTGACCGCACTTCAGCAATCAAACAACACCATCCTTCACTCACGAACTGAGTGGAAACTCACTCACTCTCACTGGAGTACTCGCTCACTTACTGACTTCTTCTCCTGCCTGACCCTCCGTCGCCGCTCGCTTATATTCGCTCGCCTCGGTATTCGCGAAGTTTCCAGATTTCTCCTCGGCGCGTAGCACAGCCAAAGCTATTGAAAGGGCGAGACCTTTCTCGTGGTTTCCACTCATCGCGACCCAACTTGGCATTGCGTCACCCTTTCCTTCACGAGGGTTCGAGTGTTTGCTCGGTGTTCCGATCTGAGAGAGTGGGTTTGCGTGACGGCGGTCGTTTCAAGGGGGGAGAGGAGGCGCGCGCGCGCGGCGTCTTTTGATGCTTGTTTCTTCGTTGCGCCGGGCGCGTCTAGACAGATAGGCGCCTGCATTTCACGCCGCCGTTCGAAATCGCCGTCGCGCGCTTATTTGAGCGCTCGCTCGTGACAGCATGGCTGGGAAGGGCAGCACAGGATTCGATAGCCAGACCGCTAAAAGGCCAGAAGGGTATGTTAGCCTTGTATTGGCCGGGTCTAATAGCGCAGAGTCAATTTCTCCTCTTTGTGTGAACACCATAAAGGGCCCCTTACCAGGTTTGAGCGTTTCGAGCTAGAAGTGTAATGCATGCATTGCGCTAACGATCACGTCTGCCAAGATTTGCAACGCTACGCTCCCCGGAAGGAGGTGAAATGTCAGACTGAATGCCTCGTGCCCTTTATCTCACGGGCGCGCGCACCAATGTGGGGGAGGTGAAGTTCAACAAGGAATGGTCCTGTGTATGTCACAGTAGTACATGAAACTGCGAGAATTATTCGAGGCTACAAGTGTAATTTGTGCAACTGTTGCTTGAATAGAAGAATGAAAGTGATTAGAAATATTAAAACATACAAACGGAATGTGTGCGCACTTTTCTTTAGTTTTTCCTTCGAATCGAGAGCGATGCGAGACTTAGCTGCCTATATTTCTTTTGTGTTCGTGTTCTCGCCGTTCCCGCGTCGTGCTGGCGCCAGCCCTCACAACGCTTAGCAGTTTTTGGTGCGTCGTTCCTTACAGCAGTTCCAGCTGTGCGACGCGCTGTGTCGTGGTAAGGATACAGGATCCATGCCAGCCTCTCCAAACGCATAGAGGGATCCATCCCACAGAAACAGGCAATACACTATAGAGCGAACGCCGAAACGATACAACACCGTTTGTGCGCACGACCTGGCTTGGGAATGTCATGTGCACATAGTGTAATCTTGCGTGCGCATGGCGTGTTGATGCGTCAACGCCGTGTGATCTTCCGGCTCCGAGTTTCTCTGATAACGAAGAGGGCAGGGAAGGAATTTGGCTTGCGAGTGGCAAAGGTTTCAAGCTCATCTACCGGCATCATGCTTTCGCGGCTCGTAATGAACCAATTAAAAAGTTCTTGTGGTACAAAGCTCTTCATTGTGCACGCGAACACTTCCAGTAGGTGACTAAAATTTCTAATGTGATCTGGTGAAGCGCCCTTTAAGAGTAAATTGCAAACGAAACAAAAGCCATGTGCATATCTGATTTTTTTTACCTACTTTCTATTTTCCCCTGACGGCACTCCATGGTTTCGCATTCGCTCTCCATATTCCTGCTGCTGCGCGCGAGGCACCTCCTGTTTTCTAAAGCCACCCACCACGCCCAAGTCTTCAAGGAGGTGCTTCAATTCTATGGGAACACTGGACTGGAAAACCGGCGGTAAAAGCCGCCCGCCACGTCCTAGGCCATAGACGCCACTCTCCTCTTCTTCCCCTCTCCTCTTCCCGCCTTCCCGCCTGGGACGTGCTCCCATTTAGGGTTCTTTCCTCGTCCTTTCCGTCCTTTCCTCTCCCCTGTTCCAACCGCTCGCGCCATGTCAGTGCGGTGGGGGTAAGGTGGCCGGCGCGTCCCATTTCACTGCTGCTACCGGTTGCTTCCCGGATGTTTGTTGAACTAGGGAACTGTAGGTTGTTGCACCCCCCATAAAGTTCCGGAACGTCAATTTTGCCCGGTAATATGAATTACGGTCTGAAACTGTACTCGAAAGCAAAATTTGAGGCTAAATAGCGTTCATATAGGCACCAATTTTGCAAATAGGCATTTATGGGCACTTATAGACATTTAGGCACAAACCCCAAAAATAGGCATTTATAGGCACTATAAAAACACTATAAAAGCCCTCCTTTACCCCTAATTCATGCTGATATATCAAAGAGGCGCGATAGGAACGCAAAGAAAAAAATAGGCATTTGCCTATAATCCGGTCTCTACTCATGAGTGTGAGTGGACCTGAGTGTGAACGTGAGTGAGTGCGAAGGCTGAAAAAATTGTGGTGAGTGAGTTTGAGTGAGTACTCCCTTAAAGTGGCGACCTATGGGTATAACACACGAAAGTGAAACGTGTTTTTGCAGAAGTGGTTGAATGTTTATTGCGCATTGATATATGTCTGTTGGTCTTTAGTGGCTACAGCAGCCTTAGACGTTGACGCACCCATGTTCACGCCTAGTGACACTTCTCCATCGCGACAACCAACGACTCCCGACCGGGATACAGACACTGCATTCTACGAAACGGAGCATCACGCAAATCACACATGAACCACAGGCGTTCGCAAACCTGCAAGCGAAACCGAACGGGTTATCACTGAATCGTTTTTGAACTCACGGTCTGCTGCAGAGAACGGTGCATGATTGATGGGTTGGCGACCGTCCTGTAGATGTGATACACTTAAGCGCAAGAAAAAACACGAGACAGTAATCGACGAGGACAAGCGCCCTTGTGCTTGGCATGCGCAAGATGTGCTTGGCATGCGGCGTCGTGTTGGCGAGCAGCGTCCTGCTGGTGGGTCGCTTCGGCGAAGGTATACGATAATTTCGGCCCTGCTTCGGTGTGTCGGTGTGTGTATGGCGGCCACTTTGGGTTGCGATGCGCTCAACTTCGTAAACGCGGGAGACAGAATTCTCAGGTTGAGCAGTGAACGCGCGAAGGCCTCCCGCTCCCCCCCATGACATGTCCCTCGCTGCACCAAACTCACTTGCGCGACATTCGCCCGTCGACGCCGTTGTCTTTCGGCGGCGCTTAATGCAGCAGTTCTCGTAGTCGGTGCCATCGCACTCGTATGATCAGTAGACGGCGGAGAATCGCCATTGGTGCATACGGAAGCTGCACACGCTAGCCCAACAGCACGTAAAATACAACGCGACAGTCAAAGCACGTAAATGCGTCGCCACCGAGTCAAATCAGCGCGTATAGCACGTCGCAATTACAGCCTCCGCTCATGGCCTCTGAGATTGGCGCCAGAAACGTTGTCGGAGCTAATTGTGGAGGCCACACTCCGCTGCGCTAAATAGGGTGAACGCCACCTAGGTGGCGTTGATAGGGTGCCCTGATGCCAGCGTCCGTTCGAATGCTGGAATCGAGGTGTCGTAGTCCTGAGACTACCGAAGCGTTCACTGTCGGTGCTCGTTAGTGTCATAATACGCTGCAGTACTTCTCTTCTCCGCTCGTAGGTGGCGGCACCACCCCGACAAATCAACAGCGCAGGTAGAAACAGGAGGAGTGTGAGATATATAAGGCACATCTGAAGGACTCCTTGCGTGAGCGCCGGTGGCGCAGTTTGCTTAGCGCCCGGTATCTATAACCGCGGGTCGAGAGGTCGTGGGTTCGACTCCCGGATTTCCGAATTCGCGAATTGTTTTCTTCTGGTTTCCTGCATTGTATTCTGTTCGTGTCAATTTGAATCATGTCATATACGTGACGAAAATACGCCAGTGAAGTCTTGGTACACCCCGGCTGAAACATTTCCGTGTTAAAAAAACAAACAAAAGTTAGGTGATTTTTTGAAGGCGTGGGTTCTACAGGATACATTTACTCTGCCTTCATTTTTGTGCAGCAATGGAAACTCTTGACAGATGTTTAAGTCGACACTATGCTTTTTACTTACTTTAGAATATTCGCATTTATCATTTACAGAAGACGCTGAAACGCTATTTGTGGGGGGGGGGGGGGGTGCATTGGTTTTTACCACTGAGAAAAGCTGAAAGAAAAAAAAATGAGCTGCTTCGCTGACGAGCCTTGGTAATCTAAAAATCACGCCAGTTCCACACCATGAAAACTGTACAACCTGAAGAGCAGAGCTGAAAATTCTCCTGCCTCTGTTGACGCTAGGCGTGCGTTTGTCGGAGTCGAAAGAGCGGGTTCGCCTGGTTTGTCAGCGCTAGACTTCTGTCTTACTCTTCCGAAGCTGGGGGTTACCTCGTATTTGCTGTCGTTTCACCTCAGCTTCTCCCTTGACTTTTCCTTTCCGTATATCTGCGTTTAAGTCCCGGCGTTGGCACTTCGCTGTTTCGCTGGCTATAGAACAAACGAATGGGTCCTTCGGCGATGTTGGCGTTCATGGGCAAAGCACGCGCTGGCGTTTCAAACGTGTAGCCAGCTCAGCCTCCATGGCGGGACAAGAAACCTCGATTTTTGATGCTGTCGCGGCTTCTCTTGATAATATTTTGGTATTTACTTGAGATGTAGAGCCCTTTTTTATCTATTTGTAACTTTAATCGTGAGTCCAAGTGACGACTTGAGACGACAGCCTGGGCCCCTCTTAAAACTAAAGCGATGAGCGGCTTACCGCTCCGCAAGCAATGGAGCAGTTTGGACAGTGTCATTGCTTTTAGAATCATATTCAGTTTCATATACAGCGGTACTATTTTTATGCGAGCGAAATGCATGAAGGCCTATGAATTTATATTTAGGTGCAAGTCAAATAACCTCATGTGTTCAAAGTTACTCCGGAATACTCCGGTACGGAGTGTCTCATAATGCTTTCGGTGCTTAGCACATTGGCCACCTACATTGTTCTTAAAAGTTACATTGGACTTTCTCAAAAAATAAAATGTGCACTAGGACGCTGAACAGTCAAGAAATACAGTAATATCGCAGGCGACTACTATTATTATATTATAATTGTCTTTATTTTCCCCGTACAAAGGGGGGAAGGGACCCCAGACCAAAAGCTACAAAACTGCAGCTTGAGTACGCCTGAGGCCCAACAAAATACATTCATGTAACATACATGGCAGAAGAAACGAAAAACGCTGTCAACGAGGAAAAAAATTTAAAAACATTGCACATACAGGTGTAACATCACATACAATAAATAAATAAAGGGATAGAACTATACAATATGGTAACAAAAAAAAGAAGTACTCTACTAGTAAACATACACACAAAACAAAAGACCTATACACTGTACCTTACAAAATATTCTTTATGTTCTTTGGGTGTTAGTGTGAGTAGGCAACAATCGTCTTTTTCATATTTGTTTAAAATCGTTGGGAGGAGAAATTGGTGGGTTTGATTTCCATAGCCAGTTCTTGTACGGGGAAGGGTCCATTTTTCGGCACTTCTAGTACAGACAGTTTTGTCCTTTAGGGTTAAGGTTGCTAAAGATATCAACGACTCTATTACGACAGGTGGTGAAAATCTAAAACAGTGCAATAGCCGATGTTCATAAGTAGTGGTAACACGGATAATATTATATTTAAGAAAGAACTCTCTAGTGTGTGCTCCGTAACCGATGCCGGCAATATTCCTCACGGCTTTCTTTTGTAGTACAAGTAATCTGTTAAGGTTAGTTTTTGACGTCGTGCCCCAAACCAAATGACAATAATTTATGTGCGATTGAAACACAGCATGATAAATTGTTAGCTTAAAGCGGGTAGGGAAATCATAACGACATCTGGAAAGAAAACCAACTGCCTGATGCAATTTCTTTTCGATGTGAGCGACGTGACTTTTCCACTTCATTGACGAGTCGAATACTACACCAAGTGACTTAAAAGAATCTGTGATGTCTATTTGATTTTCGCTAAGCACTAGACGGTTTGTTGGGGCAACTACTATATTTATGGGCCGAAAGAAGACAGCTCTAGTTTTTTTAGTATTTATGAGCAGTCCATTTGCCATTGACCACTCATTTAATGCTTTAAGAACAATATTTCCTCTTCGTATAAGCTCGTCGGGGCTGTGGCCGCTAAGAAATATACTTGTATAGTCGGCATAAAGAATGAACTGTGGGTCACTAGAAATGCTGATGATATCATTAATATAAACGTTAAAAATAAAAGGACCGAGCAGGCTACTTTGGGGAACACCACATTTGATTGACCGCACAGGCGATAACTGGCCATCAACAGCAACTGCTTGGCCACGTTGATCTAGGTACGACCGAAAAACATCAAGACAAGGGACCCCGTATACCATACTTATTGAGCTTATGAATCAAAATCTCATGATTTAAAAGGTCAAACGCCTTAGTGAAATCGATGAATATTCCAAGCGTTAATTTTTTCTGGTCCATGTTGTGTAAAATAATTTCTTTTTGTAAAAGCAAAGCAGACTCGGTTGATTTCCCTTTACGAAATCCGAACTGGAAATCGGTTATCATTTAATGTTTGTTGAAAAAGCTGACCACTCTCTTCAATAAAATTTTTTTTCAAAGGCTTTTGAGAATAGCGGCAGTACAGAAATTGGACGATAATTAGATAAAATATTTTTTTCACCACCTTTGAAAATAACAGAAACCTTTGCGGTTTTCATTCCTTTGGGGAATACCGCCGATGCAATGCATTGGTTGAATATGTGAACTAAACAAGGAGCTAGAATGTCAGCAACAAACTTGATGGGTTTTATTTGAAACCCATTGTAATCTTTAGCGGAGGTCGTTTTAAGGTTCATCAGTGCGGAAAACATCTCGTCCCTATCAGTGCTATAAAATACTACGGACTCACCGACAGTGTTTGAAACGAAACTAAGAGCTCTTTGTGGGCACCCAGAAGGCGTAAAGCTTGTAAAAAATTCGTTAAACTTGTCAGCTAATTCAGTCCCTGAGACCGCATTATTTTCGATGGTCAGCTCACCAAGGGTGTTTCCTTTGCTTTTGCTTAGAAATGTGTCGTTTAGATATTTCCAAAACATTTTCGAGTTATTTTTGTTCTTATCGAAAAAACTGTTTTGAAATGAAGATATTGATTTGCGAAGCTCTTTGTTTAGTTTATTTCGATAAGATTTAAACACCTTCAAGTCAACAGGATCACGGGTAACCATAAAACGTTTGAAAAGCTTACTCTTGCGTTTAATCATCTTGGTATGTTCAGGTGTTATCCATGGCTTACGCAATGTGACGTTTTTAACTTTTGTTTTCCACGGAAAACATCTGTCATAAATTTCTTTTACGGTAGCAATAAATAATTCATATGATTGATCAGGTTTGGGACAAGCGAGAACTGCAGACCAATCGGCGTTTAGCATACAGTCACGGAAAAGACAAAGAGCCTGCTCACTCATAGATTGGTAAGAATATACACAACGCTTGGAATCTCTATCATCGGTTTGAAGCGAAAAACAGGCAAATACAGCACAGTGATCGCTGATATCACAAGCAATCGTGCCAGCGCAGTTTACAACAGAAGCCACATCAAAAACAAGTAAATCAAGTATGCTAGTCGATGATGCTGTGACTCTAGTAGGTGTTTTGATAAGGTTCTGGAAACCATTTGTTGAAATAGCAGACATGAAATCAGAAGCAGCACCTGCCAGGTCCATGACATTAATATTGAAATCCCCTCCTGTAACAGCCATGCTGTTTCGCAAACAACACAAATCAAGAAACATTTCAAAAAAAAGCTTAGGAAGATGTTTACATTGCCGGATGGCGGCCTATAGACCACTGATACAATTTTTCCATTAATTTTTGCGGTAAGCATTTCATAATCCGGTGTTATCACAGAAAAATCTGGGAGCAAATCAACCTTGAACCTTTGCTTTACATAAAATGCGACGCCCCCTCCTCGTGAAGGGTGATTGAGATAATAATGTACATACCCAGGAATATTCTTGAAATCGGCATCATGC
This sequence comes from Rhipicephalus appendiculatus, assembly GCA_030522465.1. Lineage (NCBI taxonomy): Eukaryota > Metazoa > Arthropoda > Arachnida > Ixodida > Ixodidae > Rhipicephalus > Rhipicephalus appendiculatus. The sequence continues at coordinate 1,568 of JALIZH010023299.1, read as the reverse complement.
ACTGCCCATGTTTCCGTTAGTAATATGACATCAAAATTGCAAGACATGCTTTGCAGAAGATAATCTAGGTCGTCGCTCTTGTTACGGATGGACCGTATGTTTAAGTGCATAACAGAAAAACCATTTGTTATCTGAGGATAAGAATTCACATCGTGTGGTAGAAGAAATTCGAAGTACTCCACGGCTGAAGGTGTTGTTACGCAGTAAGTGCCTCAAGGTCCGCCTCAGACCGAACAGCAACAGCGGCATCGCCCACTTTCTTTCTGATAAGTATCTTTCCGTTAGTGTGCCATGCGAACGCATAGCCAGACCGTTTAATCCACTCTTTGCACTTCGAGAGCAGATCGCGAGACCGCTTTGTCATGTTTTCAGAGATGTAAACATTGCTATTTGCTATCCGCAAGGACCGTCTCTCTGCTAACCACTTGTCTCGTATCTCCTGTCGAGCGAATCGCACAATAACACCCGGAATCCTGTCTGGCCTTGATGGAAGCCTGTGCACTGCGGTGACGTCTTGCGTATCTAAAGTGTCAAGGCGGAGCTGAGCCGCGATTTCACTAATTTTGCTCAGCAGGTTTTCAGGTTCTGTTTTCTGGATGCCATGAAATTCGAGGTTTAGCCGCCGGCTCCGCCATTCTAAGGTCATCAATTTGTGCTTGCATTTGAGCGGTCGATTTCGCGTCACTCGCCTGTTCTAGGCTAACCACGCGCGCTTTTAGTTGCTTAGTCTCTTTTTCCTCAGCATCAAGACGCACTGTGAATCTGTCAAATTCGGCAGAAAGCATTTCGATCGATTTCTCGATGCCATCAACTTTTTCAGGCAAAGAGAGCAGAGAGCTCAGCTTGGTGTTCATGTCAACTAGCAGCGAGCGAACATCCATCTCAAGGGAATCCGGTGTTTCCGGCATGAGCACTCTTTTTACCGACCGGCTTACATGATGTGCACTTCCAGGCTTTTTTTGTTGATTCTCTCTTAACACTGAATGAATCCTCAGACACACCAGAGCAAGCGCCTACATGGAAGAGAAAATTACACTCACAGCACGTCAAATGCGGTTTGTTATCCTGTAGAAGGTCTTTACAGGCACAGCAACGAGGCATCGTTGAACAGTCAAGAGCACGGACACAGTTTTTTTTGGCACTACAGCAAAATGTAACGGTTTGGCAGCAGCGGCAGAAAAGTTATACAAAGAATAACAAGAAACGTACTAACCTGCAAAATACACGAGTGAAGTTTAGACAGCGTGTTGACGCGAGTCGCCGCTGCTGCCAAATGAGACGAAACGCCCACTGCACTTTCCAGCAGGTATCCGTGAGGTGGCGCGACGGTGCTTGAAGCAAGTTCAAGGAGTTGAGGAAGAAGAAGAAGACGACAGAATTCACGCCAAGCGGTCTGGGGGGGGAACGAGAAGAGAAAAGAAGTGAGGAATGGCGACCTGAAGAGTACTGTCTCTTTATTATGTGCGGTCTCGTTACATAATTTGGCGCAGTCGACGACAAGAGCCATTATGTGGGTGACTTTCTTTGTGGACAACCGCAGTGCGCGTTAACTAAAGGCGGACTGCGGG
>JALIZH010023298.1:0-84223 GCA_030522465.1 Rhipicephalus appendiculatus | reverse complement strand
CCGCCAGGCCAAGCCTGTCGAGCGCTCTGCGGGTCTGCTAGACGGCCCACATGAATAAATCTAATAAAATAGTACCAATTTCCCAGTCTTTATTGTCGCCGATGCAGTAATATTGCAACATGGGCCTTTGCGCTCTGGCTTAGACGTACTGAAATAGCGCCAGATGATATGAAATAAGTAATTGACCATTTTAAAAGGGCGTTTTCGAACTTGTTGAACGCTTGCTTCCAAAATTGTGGAATAGATAGATGTGGTGGTTCGTGTCTGTGCTGTCAGCTATACGGAAATTGCTATTGAGTGCATACTCCACGCCGTTGCATTCACATGTATAATTCCCTTTAATATATTATAACGCCACCACTATTGAATATAATGGGTAAATATTATGTCGGATGCCCAGTTCAATAAAAGAGACCTCTTTTTTATGGCAAGGCTTTGTTGCGTGTCCTGAACTGTGAGGTACACTAACAGAATGATGTGTAAACCTACCTGAGTTGCTAACAAAACGCGTGAATTTTAAAAAGGCTTCTTATAATGCTACACTAGATGGCGTCTATTCATTCCAAGATGTCAGAAAAACGCAGAAAACTTCTGATGAGATACCTGGTGAAGAAATTAAGATGGATATATGTGCGTATTAGGGAGGAGGAATATGAAATGTCAGAATCAGCAATCTGATTTCCATGCCAGAATGCTTTTATTCCTTTTTGACAAGTCACTTAAACTTAAGCATTAGTTTGCAAAGAGTTAACTGCGAACAATAAAGATAGCGTTATAGTTCGTTAATTGCATAAAATTTGTTTTAAAAAGTACGGAAGCCTGAAAGGGCGATATTTATGCGCCCACTTCACAATAAAAAATTAAGATAGGGTTCATGCTCATGTTTCACATGAATGGGCTTGGTTCTGGAAATGAAGGAAAATGACATATCAAGATGTCTTTCTCTGTGTTCTACTAACTAAAACAAAAACAAGCGCTGAATATGAAATTATAGTTTATTGTTGAAAATACGCTACAAGAACAATAAATGGTCAATCAAGCTTGGACCCGCACTTTGTACTCTGCCCGGGTTAACATATTTCGGGCGCCAGTTAATCAATATTACCAGACTAGTAAGCACAAGTAAAGCAGGACAGTTCGCCTGGCCGTTCTCGCGATGGCATGGATGGCGTGCCGCCCACCGAAGTGACGCAATGTACAGTCACGAAAAAAAAATTGCGAGATATTGGAGCTCCATTCGAATGCTGCCTCTGGGACACAATACGGCACATTGCATGCGTCCAGGCTACCCAAGACGATCACTAAGCGTGTGCGCGCCTGTATTGATTCGTTCAGACAGCCCTCAGACAGCCTCAGCGATCAACGCCGTCTGCGTGTGTTACAACGTGCACCGTGTTTACATGAGCTGGGCGACAGTGTCTATCTCGAGGTTTCTTCTGTCGGACACAATATAGAGCCCTCGCTGCGCTGTGTGCGGTTGGTGACCTCTAAGGCTGCTACATTGTGTAACACATATAAGATAACTACAAGCGGAGTCACTTAAGCTAGTCGGTGCAGTAAGCCTCGGGCCCGTGATATGCGACCAACGACAGGATAGACGTGTGCTCAAGACACAGCCACGTTACCCGAGACGTGCCCGAAAGACACAACCACATTAGCCGAGTTTATGCTGATGGGTTATCGTTCTTATACACTTTTACAGCGAAAGCTGTTATGAGACCACAGCAACAGCTGTTTTAGTGGCCGTGGTGGTGCGCCGCCACCGTCGTTCGTAACCGCTATCGCGCGTAATAAAAAAAAAAAACGAAATAAGAAGTGTCCAGGAGAGAATGAATTTTGAACCCGGGCCCTCTGCGTGGCAGCCCAATATTCTACCCCAGAGCCATGTGCCAGACGGGTGCTTGGAAATATGTAGCAAGCAGACCCTATCCAGGCTTCATGTCGAGGAAGTAATCGCTTTTTACATGTGTAATATAGCGTTTTAGAACAGTAAAGTAACCACCAGGCGTCATACAATGTGAATTTCTTAAAGACTGGGGCGCTGAATGCTTCCAAACCATTAGAAAAAGTTGAACCATAGCTGCTATTGTCATTAGCCACAACATCAATAAAATGCTCATAATGCCTTAAATATTTGTTGGTACCATGCTTCCCAGAAGAGCAACGAATGGCGTAGTGGGCGCTTTCCTACTTCACCAAGATTCTGAAATATACCTTTCCGGGACGTTCCACAGGGTGGAGTACTAAGCCCCACTCTATTCAATCTCGCACTTGCTCAACTTATCGAATACCTTGTATGTCTATTCATGATATCCATATACGCAGACAACGTATGTCTATGTTCATCAGCAGTCACACTCCCCCAGATACGAGGGAGGCGTTGGAAAGCTGCTAACTAGGCGAGCGAGCTACCACGACCAGCAAGGCCTTAAAGTGTTCCCGGAAAATGTGCGTTAGTCGCATTCACACGTAAATCAATGACGCCCTATGCCATTTCTATTGAAGGGTTATGTCCGAACCCACACATTTCTGGGTTTAATCATTTATAGAGACCTCCGTTAGAGGAGGTCTCTATCAGTGTGCCTGACAGCCGTCTCCCGGTTGTTCAAGTTGCTGTGTGGAAAAAATACTTCCCCATCTCCCGCTAAAAGGAACCATGTGTGGATGCGAAGCAGCGGGGAGATGGTTAGCTTGAGCGGGAGAAACGTCGCCGCTCTCGTTTCGCGGCAGCGGCCCTGGGCGCTCATCGCGGCGCTGCGCAGGAGAATGAGGCGCGCGCGCTCCGTCATTTTCATACCGCGCAACTACCGTGGCGCCCCCCAGCGGAGTATGCAGCAGTCACACCAGCTGTCGTGCGCGCCGCTCCGTAGAGGATTCCTACAGGAGAGAACGGGGGGGGGGTGTAGAAGAGAGAGGGGGGAGGGGACGCGCATTCGCTGTGGGTGTGTGGGACGCGGGAGCCGCTCCGTAGAGTAGAGGATTCCTAGAGGACAGAAAGGGGGTGAGCGTAGGAGAGGAGAGAGAGAGGGGGGAGAGGACGCGCATGCGCGCTGTGGTGGTGTGGGACGCGGGAAGGAGGCACATAGCCCTTGAGGATAAGATGCTTCGCATCTGTGCCACGTCTGTAGACGCAATGCTAGAACTGTACACATCACTGTTTCTCGGTTTTTAGGGGCGAAGCTCAAGCCGGGACTATGTCCCTCGGCGCCGTGTACACTAGATGGCGATGACGACGACGCTGCCATCATGTCAGCGTCATCGGCTGCGCTATAATTGAAAGGGCGCCCGCATATGGCGCGCCGCCATCTTCGCCCGGAGCTCAGTCCGCGAAGGAGCTCAGTCCACGCATCTACTCATCATGAACACCCCAGAGGCAAGAGCAGCGGTGCGGCTAGTCCCACACATGATGTCCCGTTGCGATCTCTGGTGCAGCTCGTACGACTGTGCTGTCCCACCACCATCAGAGGGACCTGTATCGACATTGCCACGTACAACTATGAGTTCTGACTATGTGCGTGGGCATCATTCCTCACTCCCTTTCCCCATCTTTCCCCCAGTGCAGGGTAGCATACCGGTCCTTCGACTGCTTAACTTCACTGGCTTTCCTTTCGCTCCTTCCTATTCATTTCTTTCTTCTTGATGAACTATGGCATCATGCAAGTGTAGTTGTAGTTGCCCCCAAAAGTGTTTCAAAATGCCCCAGGAAAGGCCGCTCTTCCAGCTTTTCAATGTGACTGTGCTGAGCGTTCATCGCAGCCCTGGCGTTTTTTATTTTTTCTTTGTCCGTATACTTGGAATGATCATATTATCCGTGTGCACGAGAATAAAATAATTAGAAAGGCGGGTACTGTTGCAGTACTTGGCGGAAGAGATGTCAGCCGCTTCTGGACGCGCTTCTTCCCTGGCCGGGCCGTTGTCGCCTGCGACGGTACGTTAGGCACCTTCGGCGAAGGATGCAGTGTCGAAACGAATGGGTCACATACAAATGTCCGAAGCTGTCCTGATACCAGGTGAATACCTTTTTTATGGTGTCAATGATGTGAGGATACTGGAGCTTAAATGATGAAAAAAGAAACGTTTCATGGACCCTTCAACAACCCCACTAGTGGTGTGTCATCATAGAGCAACCATATGATTTAGAAACTACTAGTGGCCCGAGAAAAATAGCATTTTACCTAGAGTGAATATCCCCGCTTCTTTTTTTATCATCGTCAAAGCAGCATTTGCATTGAAGCCACTAGTTCGGGTTATCGATGAAAGGCTACAAGCACGGTATGATAACGAGTGCAGTGGTCTTCTGAGTTAAAATTATAGAAGGCCTTCTGTCAAAGGCTACCGAAGGGTAGTGTTTGCCAGGTACGTATCAGCAATCTCCGTTCCTTGATGTCGAAACCTTTATGTTCCCCAAAAGTTAAACAGGAAGTTCGGCTACAACTAATTTAGACGTAAAATTGTATTGTGAACGTAAGATGAAAGAGCTTTGTATAGCTGTTCAAAACAAACCTGGCCTGGAAAAAAATGCAGCCAGCTGCGTCATCCAGATAATGTAGATGTACGCGTAGACTATTATTTACGCATGTTTTATGTCATGAGATATAGCTGGACATTTGAAGACTTAGGTTTAAGACTCTCGCGCCTGGAGCACCCTTTGGATGTCTGGCGTGGTAAGCTGTATTTAGCGCTGGCATTTTGGACATTGTGAGACGAAAATGAATGATTTGTTCTTAGTGTTGCCAGATTCTCCGTTTAAAGGGAGAAGTCCCAGGACACCCACCGCCCTTATATAGTGGTAATGGTGATTGACTGCTGAGCTGGAGGTCGCGGGATCGAATCCTTGCCGCAGCCATCGCATTTTGATGGAGGCGAAATGCTAGATGTCCGCGAGAAGTGTGGCCTCAGCGCGCGATAAAAAAAGCACATATGGTCGAAATTTAAGGAGACCTTCGTTACGGCGTCTCTCATAACGATACGTGCTTATGGAGCGTAAAACCGCTAATAATAATAATAATAATAATAATAATAATAATAATAATAATAATAATAATAATAATAATAATAATAATAATAATAATTAATATTATTGTTATTATTATTATTATTATTATTATTATTATTAATGTTATTATTGTTATTATTATTATTATAATCAATATGAAGTCCCAGGATGCCTTCTGGTGACCAGACTGGCCATATGAGGCAACCGCGACCTAACTGGCCGAATGTTCATTATATCAATGACTGAATTAGCGGATGGCATTCGTTAGTTCAGGAGAGCTTCATGTATGCGTTAGTAAAACTATTTGTTCATCAATGAGGTAACGTGATTGTATATAGCCTGCACTCCTGAACTCATCAACACCTGTGCTGTTCCATTTTTAATGTCGCGGAAGCACATATACCATAAACTAGTTGCTCTTCCTCTTGCTGTTCGTTTTACCTTCCGAATTTCTTGGAACAGTCCACTCTTCTGATAAAGGATGGAGTCAAAAGATCCAGATTCGTGTGGCTCCCGCAAGGCGTGCGCCAGTTACCACCATATTTCGACCTGTGAAGGGCGATCATGAACCCGGTACCCGACCCTATGTGCGCTCCAAACTTCAGTGGCATATATATGTATTGTTTGGGACAGGAAAAGTGGCATGCACTATAAAATTTTGGGGGACAGCTAATACACAAGTACTGTGTTCGCACATATGCAAAAATTGAAGGACACATTGTACATTCCAAAGTGTGTATGGCGAAAACTTGTGGCGATTCGACTGACTATGCCATGTCTTTTTTCTTTTTACACTCTCAGTGGGATAACCCACAAATCAAATGTGTGCGCGTTTTCTTTTTTAATTTTTTACTGCGAATCGCAGCGAGACACGAGACTAATCTTCCTCCGTTCGCATGCGTTCGTATTTTCACGCGCTTTGCGCATCGCGCAAGCGCCATCCGCGTTCCAGCGCTTAAATTGGCGGACCCCGTGTAAGTTCCAAAGTATGTTGAGCGAACGCCTGTATCCATTGAGACGGCGTCGATCAGAATGATTCCAAACGCTGGGCACAGCGACGCTACGCAAGCAAAGCGCGAGCGCTGTAGAGTCCGACGCGACCGGCGTCCGTTTGCGCACACCGGCGGTCACCTGGCTCCGTGCCAGGGCTCAGGCGGATAGACGGCACGGACAGACGGACGGACACGGACGGACGCCGGACGGACGGACGGACGTGAGCATGAGACATTAAAGGATTTCGCCTTAATATAGATGCATAGCAGAAACATGTAGCAAGCAATGTGTCGGCACCGCAGTCAGTGGATTAAAAAAATATGCAGTGGCCTTCTAATGAGTATATAAATAGTATAAATTCTGTATCGTGTGAATCATTATGGCATGAATGAGATTATCACAAGGAGAAGTGAGCGTGATGCTTACAGCGCACGCGCATGTTACTTTGTTTATGCTACTGGTAAGCTTAGTTTTTTGCACATGGAGCAACACAGAGGGTGTCCGTTCTGCAGGTGTGGAAAGATCAAGAATAAAAAAAATACGCCACAAAGTGCAGCATGACCTGTACAAATGTAATGATTCTTCACCACCAACTCTACCGACAAGCATATGTCGATTGCCCCAAGCTAGCACTGCTTGAAGCAGGGAGAGAATAATATTGAGTGATAGGCTAGAAAAGGCGTTTTCATTATCACAGTGTAACTATTAATCATTTACCCCAAGTTGTACGCCGCACAAAAAATTGCATTTCAAAAATATTCATAATAATTCAATGGAGATAGTATTAATATGTAGCAGTCCCGCATAAAAATTGCAATGTAAAAATGTTAATAATATTACAATGGGGATAGTCTTGCAGCGTATTCTAACCACAAAACGTAAATCGCTCGTTTAGTGCGTTGAATCTTGAAACCACATGGAACATATATATCAGAATAGTGCTGAAATACAACGAATGCGCCGGTCCGAAAACTATTAGGGGAACTACGCGCATAGGTTAGATTGTGCATTGCTTGGCACTATTAGGATATGAACAAGTAATCTACAAGCAAAAAGGCATGAGGTGGTCCAACGAGAAATATTCCGTGGCACTCTCGAGCCGTGTCATCTCTTGAACCGTGTCCCTGTGAGCTGCTTCACACGTTACGTGAACTGTTACCAATTCGCTCAACCTTAAACTTTACTGAAATCCGAGGGTGAAAGAGGTTATTTATGCTATCACAGTGCAACCATTAAATATTGATTTAGAAAGTTTTCAAGTTGCGGCACAGTCAAAAATAGAAGTCTCTTTCTTGAAAAAAAAAGTCAGTTTTACCGCAAAGGCGTAGCAATGAATGCGATAGGAAGAAATTGGAATGACACACGAAGAACCACACGCAGATGGACACATGGTAGAGCGCCGCTGAAGCACGAAGAAGGACGCTCCACAAGAACGCGCAGGTATACACAGTACAAGCGTGGAGTAACTGGCAGAGTTGTTACGGCTTAATGTGTTTGAGCGACGCGCTGCAAGTGTCGACAACGCAGAACCCGACGCTCTTAGATATTTAATAATAATAATAATAATAATAATAATAATAATAATAATAATAATAATAACAATAATAATAATAATAATACTTTATTAACCTTTTCAAACAGGAACAATGTAGTACAGAATTGGCCTGCCAAAGCCACATTGGGCTTGAGGGGCAGAGCCGACAGACAGCGGACAACAGGAATTGCTTAGCCTAAGACCACACGAATACACAACATTTTTTTTTTCATTTAACCTGCAAAATATAGAACCGCGTGTACAGCAATGCATGAGGAAATAAAACTTGCTATTACATGTGACGTCACCTAGCCTTGTGCTTTTTTCTTTTTCTTTTAAAGTGTGGCGCGTGGAATGAACCCTCTGCGTCTCCTGCAACTGGGTGACGTAAGACGCGGGGTGTGCGCGGTGTTTCTATTGCGATAGCAATTATATGGACAGTCTCGACGGGTTTTTGCCGTCGCCGTCACCGTTACGTCGCGTATAAAGTCCAAATTGATAAGATTCCCCAGCGCATCGTACGTGCTACCCGCGGCTAATAGCGCGTGAGTGGGGGCGACGAACGTGGCTGAAGCGGAGATCAAATGAGCCGGCCCATCTACGTCGATCCGAGGCGCATGCGATAACATCCCCCCGCCTGTCAAACCGGCCGTCGAATTCTCAAACTGAGAGGAAACGCTCCGCCCGTCTTTCGCGAGCGTGAACGAACACGAGGGGGGCGGAGCGGTTTCCCTCGAGTGACCTTTGATTTTTCGAACGCGGTCGGAGCTGGCGCGCGCGTTATCTTGCTATCTCGGCAGTCAACAGCGGGTGGCTGGCATACCCTTCTACGTGCTGCGCTCTCAATGCGAAGAGAATGTGCGAATAGTGTCCCTGGAGCGGTCGTATTCTCTTACACCAGTGTTTTGTAGAGTTCCGTGACATCGGATCCAAGAGTTAGCTGCCAGCCTCACTTCGTATACCGTCAGAATTGGTTGCTATCGCATTCATTGCTTCTCCCTTGTGGTGAACCTGTGACTTTTTTTTGTTGTTGTTGTTCCATTCACGAGTGTTAACAGAAAGGGGCCCCTTTTTTCGTGCAGTTTTCAAATTGAAAGGAAATGTAGGTGTGTTTTGTGACAGAAAACACGCTAAAGCTCCTCCGAGATCTGCGTACCGCCAGCGGTAAATAGTGCATATAAACAGCTCGCCGTTATTATTGCCGGCGCATGAGTGGCGCGTCTCTGAATAAAGAAAAAAAAGAATGGCGCATGACTGAGTGGTCTAACGCAGCGCGCTACGGAGCGAGGGGTCGCTGGTTCCAATCCCTGGTCGGGTGCCTCGGAATTTTTAAATGCGAAGCATTTCTTAGCGAACTTCGGCGAGTTTGAGCGTATCTAGCTATCTATCTATCTGGCCGCCTACGACTTTGTGCTCTCCTGGCCGTATTGTTAATGGGATTTATACCAAATTTGGTATGGCATAACATGACCGTAAGATGAACATAAATGGCTTGTCATATCATGAAAATCATGACTAACTTGTCATGAAAAGTATGATTTACATGCCACGCTCATGGCGCGCTCGCGGTCGTTTCATTAGCTTGATATACACCAAATTTGGGATTGAGTGACGTCACTGTATGACGAACATAAATGACAAGTGGTAATATGGAAATCATGACTTGTCATGTGTGACATGAGTTGCATGCCACGCTCATGGCGTGCTCGCGGCCGTTTCGTTAGCTTGATATACACCAAACTTGGTATTGAGTGACGTGACTGTATGACGAACATAAATGACTAGTGGTAATATCAAAATCATTACTTGTCATGTGCGACATGACTTGCATGCCACGCTCATGGAGCGCTCGCGGCCGTTTCGTTAGCTTGATATACACCAAATTTGGTATTGAGTGACATGACTGTATAATGAACATAAATGGCATGTGGTAACATGAAAATCTTGCATGCATGTCATCTACAACGCCATTTACATGCCAGGCTCATGGTGCGCTTGCGTCCAGTTCGCTAGCTGGATATACACCAAAATTGGTATTGCGCGACGTGACTGTATGACGAACATGAATGATAGGTCCTAACATGTAAAACATGACATGCAAGTTATGTAAAGCATGATCTGCTCCTTCCTGGCTGCTTCGCATTACGTCGATTCCCACAGTGCGTGGGATCTGCCGGCCTTTTTCCTTCCGATTTATATTTCATAGTGCCTCATAAATGCGAAGGATTTCATAGTGAACTTCAGCGACTTTGAGCGTATCTATCTATCTATCTATCTATCTATCTATCTATCTATCTATCTATCTATCTATCTATCTATCTATCTATCTATCTAGCCACCTTTGACTTTGTGCACTCCCGGCCGTATCGTTAGTGGGATATATGCCAAAATTGGTATGGCATAACATGATTGTATGACGAACATGATCATGAAAATTATGATTAACTTGTCATGGACGGTATGGTTTACACGCCATGGCCGTGGTGTTCCTACGGCTGTTTCCTTAACTTGATATATCCCAAAATTGGTATGATGAGACATTTCTGCATGACCAACATAAATGACAGGTGGTAATATGGAAATAATTACGTGCATTTCATGCATGACATGATTTACTTGCCACACTCATAATGCGCTGACGGCCGTTTCGCTAGCTTGATATGCACTAAATTTGGCGTTGCGGGACGTGACTGTTTGACGAACTGAAATACCGTGTTTCTGTAGCTTTATTTCAGCAATCAATTGATACTGGATGTGTTTCTGACACATGGAAAATCGTTCGCGTAACGCCAATGTTCAAATCCGGTGATTCATCCATGCCATCAAATTACAGACACATTTCAATAACCAGAATACCTTGCAAATACTAGAACACATCATATCGTCTGCAGTAATGAAGTACTTAACCGAGCATATTTATTTTATTCCTAACCAACATGCTTTCCAGCGCGGCCATTCATGCGAAACACAATTATTCGAATTAGTTACCGACCTCCATCGTGCAGTTCATGAGTCTACAATATTTAAGGCAGTATTTATCGACTTTGCTAAAGCATTTAACAAAGTCCCCCACAGTCCATTAATGAAGCTAGGCTGCCTAAACGTAAACCGAAATGTTACTTACTGGATAAATAACTTTTGAAGAAGATAGTCTTTCTTGGGTTACTTGAAAGCAGAAATATCTGTCTGTCTGTTTCTTTACAAGAAAATACAAAGATACGTAATTCTAAAGACCTTAGTGATTATTAGGCTGCGCTGAAAATGCGACGTTATGCACGAACTGCGACGCTATGGACGAAAGAGCCCTCTGCCGACGATATGGTGCTGCCACTGGTAGTGGCGCTGCGTTCTGCACAAGCTCATGTTTCACGACGCCACTGCCAGATGGCGTCCATCTCTATTTTATCAATGGCAGCCACATGCGGCCGATTCAACATAGAGGACGCGCTGTCTGAGGCAAGGCAAAACATAGTAGTACGGCAGGCAGAAGACTATCGTCTTTCGACGACATTTGCAGTAGAGCATGCAGATACGCGGCAAAATTTTTTTTTGTGTAAGCGTTTTTTTATGTAAGCGTTTTTTTGTGCCCATGATTGTGTGACTTATAGACAGATTACTAAACGCAACGACCACACTGCTTTACAAAAAGACCTCAACAGCATTTCTTCTTGGTGCTTCGAACAGAAACAAACACTTTTACCCCCCCCGCTGAATTGCTATCTGATTAATGCAGTTTCAACAGAACACGTTTCATCAATGAAGTACTTAGGCGTTCACCTTTCCGCCCACATTGACGGAATAACGTCTAGAGCATCTAGGAATGAAGGAAAGAAGAGGAGGGAAAGGAAAGGCATGGATGTGAACCAGTCTAGTAGGACCGGTATGTTACCCTACACTTGGGAAAGGGGTGGGGGAGATTTAAAGATGGAGAAAGAGAGAGATATATAGAGGAGAGAGCACGCACACACAAAGTCTAACTTCACAGACATCACGGCCATAAGTCTATAATCGCCGGTGCAAGTATGTTGCCTTTAAGAAGTTTACTAAAGCATCTAATACACATTGATTGCTTAGACGCCACTTACATCAAGCTAACTTGAAGACAAAACTTACAGCATACACCGCACTGGTTCTGTCTAAAATAGAATATGCCTCATTCGTGCGGAATCCACATCAGATATACTGAATTAATAAACTTGAATCTCTTCAAAATAAAGCTTCCCGATCTATAACGAGAAACTGCTTACGTCATTCGAGCATCACTGAACCTCCCATCACTAGATAAAAGAAGACTGCTAGCACTGCTATCTCATTTTAAAAATCTTTATCGTTGTGGTGTTCGTGAGTTTCGGGTTCAGTGTTGTGCGCGAGTTACGGTTTAGGCCACAAGAGATTCCACCACCAGAGCGCCGAGGGCACGCTGCCCTCTCCCCAAAAACAGACCCATCGTCTTCATGTATTCCCAGTGTGCTTCTAATAAACGAACCTAACAGACGTATGTAGCAATCATAATCATTCGTCATTTGCTACCACTTACATATAGAAGTCAGACTCTGGAGTTTTGAAGACACGTAGCGCCACCTGTCGGAGCAGTTTTGGGTAGTGCAAAGTCCGGCTGCCTTGCACAGTTTGCTGTGCAACCGGGTGCAACTAGCGAGTTGGAAACAACAATTAAGCTAAATATTTGGTGTGTTGGCCCATTGAACACTCAGAAAAAGAGCTACGAATTTATCTCCGCTAGTTGGACGCGCAACCGAACCGCCATGAAGTGCGTGCGAGAACGACGGCGAAAACAAGAGCAGACGCAACAGCTCCGCGCACTACGAAGAAGGGCTTCAGTCGAAGCTGCTGTTGCGTTGTGAATTGCCACGGACGTAAATGACTTGTTTTAGCGATTTCTGTAGCTGTTGCGCGAAGCAGAACGGCGAGAGGTCTGGATACGGGCCGTTGCGAACGTGCTGGGTAAGCGAATTACTCGCGTTCTCCTCAGCCGGTCGCATAAGAAAGTGTGATAATGTGGGTCTCATGTTAGTGTTTTGAGTAACCTTGACTATGAAGCTCAGCAGAGCCTCAGACCGCGGTGCGCGCCGTGCAGCAATTAAATACAGACTGGTGAAGCGCACGATAAACATCGCGCACTCCGCGACCACCCATAATCTTAACTGGTCGTCATCACACAGCATCGCCCACGAACGCATTGAAGGTTCAAAGTTTAACTAGCAAATGCTAACACGTGCATCATGCAAGTAAATAGCAAAATTTTGGTCGTGACCACCGTCAGGTTTTCTTACCCGTGATCTCCGCGATTGCCGTAGCTATCTCGGAGGCCACGGTTTTGCCTTTCGTTGTATGCCGAGAAAGTGGACACGCACGTATCCCCATTTGCAGTTTATACAAACGGGAAACAACCGACAACAGAACATTCGAGGATACGTAATAAAACAGTTCAACGCACAGGAAGCGAGAGATGGATGGAGAATGCAACTGCAAAGGCGAAAATCGCCGGGACCATTCATGCCTGATAAAGCGAGCTTTGTACCACTGATCGTAAGAAACATTGCTCGTGTACGTACTTTATCGCTTTGACATTTTGTATATGCCCAAATTTAACGCATTTAGGCTTGCAGAACGGACGTCGGAGTGCCTCGAACTTGATGTCATTCGATGCTCGCTGCTTGCGAGTTGCAGCACGCCGAAATAGCTTAAACATATTTTGCACTGTAGCCGCAGTTATTCACTATGATGAGCTTCCTACTTTTCTGAAGCGAGGGTGGATTGACGGAAGAAGCTTTCCAGGTCCTTGATTTTCAGGACACAGCCTTCAACACGAGCGAAAGAGGGGGGTTCTATAGTGGCCTACGCACATTCGCTTGCGGACGGCTCTCTTAGCACTACCCAGTTATGGCCAGGGCGGCGATGAGAGCGATGGTGGCGGCGTTTTTCGCAGCGCCACCTGGGCAGCGTCTGACGTCTATTGCCTCACCCGTTCTATGTGTTAGCTCGGTATGCGCGTACCAACAACTATATAACTCGCCTCTGTTGTGTGCCATGCGTCATTGGAATGATTTACCACACGATATTGTTGTATAAAAAACCACGCCGCGTTTATAGAAATGTTAGAGTTCGCTTACTATTGTATAAAAAACGGGATTTCTTTTTTCAGGTCATTATCGTTTTTTAAAACATTTAAGTGTAAACCTTGTAATATATTTGGTGTGCGATAGTGTTCTTTATTATTTGCTTCGCGTATGCTGGTGTTTACAAGCGTATACCTATTCCAATGTAACTTGACCCCCACCTTGTTTACTGTAACCCCCCCCCCCCCCCTCCCGCCTATGTAATGTGCGGCAAGGGCCTTTGCTTTATGTGCATAAAAATAAATGACAAGTGGTAATATGGAAATCATGACATGCCATGTGCAACATGACTTGCATGCCACGCTCATAGCGCGCTCGCGGCCGTTGCGCTAGCTTGATGTACACCAAAATTGGTATTGTGTGATGTGACTGTATGACGAACAAAAGTGGCAGGTGGTAACATGAAAATCAGTACATGCTTGTCATGTTTATCGCCATTGACATGCCACGCTCATGGTGCGCTTGCGTCAAGTTCGCTAGCTTGATATACACCAAAATAGGTATTGCGCGATGTGAGTGTACGACGAACATGATTGGCATTTGGTAATATGTAAAGCATATTATGTACAGCATCAGTGGCGTAGCAAGAAATTTTTTTTCGGCGGGGGGAGGGGAGAGAGGTTCAACCACAGTTTATGTACGTTCGAGCGTGCGTTTCCTTATGTGCGTGTATACATACGCAAGTAAATTTGAAAACTTTCGGGGGGGGGGGGGGGGGGGGTACGAACCCCGCAAGCACCCTCCTCTTGGCTACGCCCATGTACAGCATGATTGGCTGGTTGCTGCTTCACATTCCATTGATTCCCACAATGCGTGGGATCTGCCGGTTATATATATATATATATATATATATATATATATATATATATATATATATATATATATATATATATATATATATATATATATATATATATATATATGTGTGTGTGTGTGTGTGTGTGTGTGTGCATATACGTATCCGGGGCATGACGGCGACAGCGAAGGCAACGGCAAAAATTAGCCGATAATGTCCATATAATAGCTATCGCAACAATAGCTTGCTGTTAAAATGCCAGTGCAAGCATGGCGCGTGGTATAGTTGTCTAAAGAGGCGCGCTGTGGAGCGAAGGGTCGCTGGTTCAAAACCCCGATCGGGTGCTTCAGAATTTCTTCTTGTTTTGTTTTTATTTGTGGTTTTATATATATTATAGGTGCCGTTCTTTTGCAACAGGACACCTCTTGACAAGAGAGAGTGGTTGCATATGCCAGTCGAGTACTAAGCGCTTCGTTGCGAAAAATGTGGTTGCAAACCTGAATTTCAGGCATTTCACTGTAATTGCAGAGAACAAAGGCGAAACAACACGCCTAATCATTAAAGCTCACAATATCTCATGTCTCAAAGTCAAATGCATCAGCATGCCATCTATCTCTTTATCCGCCTAAGATTTTGCATATCGGTACGACAGCTGTGTGCTGGTTTGGCTGCTTGTTTCGTAATACGCAATGAGTGTTTTTTGCTAAATAGGGTCACATTTCCTGCCAATAAACTGTTGTTAGTTCGCGCTTCGTGTGTCCATATTTGTCCTTTCTTATGTCCCTGTCTTTTGTGCGCATCAGCTCCAATGAAGTACTGAGCGCTACCGAGGAGAACGATAGCATAACTCAACGTATATATACATATCCTGAACATGACCGCGACGGAAAAAACGCCGAGAGTGTAAATATAATTTCTGTCGAAATAAAAGAGGAACGGCTATGTTCTGCCCTCATGCTGGAATGAAATGTAACACATAGAAAAGTGTAAATGTATAGTCTATCAGCTTATATAAGTTCTGACTGGTAAAAGCATTTTCCCTGAGTTTTTTTGTGGAACGTAATAAATTGCTAAAGCATTTACATTGCGTATGTTGTATAGCCGCAGAATTAGATACAGCAAAAGATAAAGGAAAGGCAGGGAGGTTAACTAGGGGAAGACTCCGGTTTGCTACCCTGTACTAGGGAAGGGGATAAGGGGGGTTTAAAAGGAGAAGAGTGTGTGAGAGTAGGCAAAAAAGTAGTGACTAGAACAGCTTCCGAGTACAACGCAGCAACATTGTCCTCGAATTGTCGCAGTGTGTCGTTCAGTCCGGTTGCTTACAGAAACCGCAACAACGCCCTCAGAGCGGCGCGTGTTTCAGACCGGGTAGTCTAAGGCCCCAGAATAGTGTTCTCTGTGAGGGGGGCGGTTGTCCAGCTGGCCCAGTGCGGCTGGCAGGGTTGCTCTTTCGCACTTGAAGCGGATGCAGTCACAGACAAGGTTGCCCGAATGTTTCGCTGCATCCGCATACTTCACTTGACAGGCTGTCAGCCATTCCAATCAGAAATGAATAGGCATTTTAGAACGCCACTTTAAGCCACAGACGGGTCAGCAAGGTACAGTCACGTCGTGATAGGTTGGGCGGAATACGTAGCTGGATGTCAGGGTCCAAAGTATGCAGCCGTGCACTTCCCTATCGGAAAACCCAGTGGCACTGTCCCAGTGCCATACCTGATTATGGGACCAGTGTGACGCTCGATACTGGGACACTGGCACGCTGCACGGGGCACACTGGACGCTGGCGCGCTGCACACTGGGACACGCGTTACGGGCCAAAATCGCGCTTTTAAATTGTTTTTAAAAATTTTGGCTATGGTCACATCGTAATTAAGGCTGAAACACGAGCACTGGGGCAAAAAAAAAAAAAACATAAAAAAACGTACACGCGGGATTTGAACCTGCTACCTCACGCACTACTCATTGTGAGCCTGACACGCTGCCCACTACGCCACACTCGAAACACAAAATTTGGGTTATTTTTTCTTCATGTTATAGCTAATTCCGGTATCCAATAGCAATGTTTTCTCGCTTAGAAACGCAGATCTTTGTCTCTTCGTGCTCGCGCCAACCTGACAGGAGATTGTTTGTTTGTTTGTTATGGGCTGCCTTGGATCAGAACGTCTACCTGGCACGTTTTGCACCAAAACTTATGAGCGTAATCGCAGATGTGTTGCGGCAATCGCACTGTCTCGCTAAGCGGTTAGTCATGCCTACGCAGCAAACATCGTGCATCTGAACTGCTCACTGAACACTGTACTTTTCGTCGCCCGTTTGAACATATTTTCTGTCCCCTTGTTTACGTTCCGCGTACTAGATCTGCAGTAGTTCACTCTAGCGGAAACGATCATTAGGCTTAGGGCCGCACTTCGTGAGCCACGGTCGCTGTGAAGATCGTAGATATATATTCCATTACAAAGAGTCTAATAACCGCTAAATTGTAGTTTAGATCATAACTGACCCAAGCGAGGTCATATTTGCACCTTCGATTACACAAATCAGAAGCTAAAAACGCCGAGATTGGGCGTTGCAGCGGCTAACTGCTGCCGGTGACGTGCGGCTTTCTGCGGTACGAGCGGGAACGACTGACTGCTAGAGCAGGTTGGTCTTGATTATCAGACTAATACTACTGCCATATTGTGTTGCGAATGATGAGTTCTTTCGATGTGGTTTATAAACTACATTGACGACACTCGAGCACACTTCAAGGAAAGCGCACGCGCGCTCGACAGATGATTGCTTTAGCCTACAAGCACATCCGTCGCCTAACCGAAACTAAAGCTATAGATATATGTGTAGCACACAGGACAGAACATTTTGAAAATATTCGGTAAATTTCACGCTCGACATCTCGCGATCCAATATAAAGTCTTATAGAAAGTCCATTAAGCGCGCCCAGTTTTTTCCAATGTGCCGCCGGTGTTCCCAGTGTGCGGGCAGACACGGTACAGCGTGACCAGTGCTTCCCAGCGCGCTGTAAGACACTGGGCGACGCTGCACAGTGCGTCCCAGTGCGTTTCAGCGCACTGGGCGACACTGGCCACGCTGTACAGTGCGTCCCAGTGTCTCCCAGTGCGCTGGAGTACACTGGGACACACTGTACAGCGTTTCCAGTGTCACCCAGCGCGCTGAAACGCACTGGGAGACACTGGAAACGCTGTTTTTTTCGATAGGGTTGTGAATGTTGGTGAATGCCACAAGTCCAACGTTAGACGACGGGCTAGCACACGAAGTTCTTTTGCGGAGTCGGATCTTGAAAGGAGAATGACGACACTGTTGACACCGTCATGGGCGTATCGGGAAGCTGCGTCCGCTTGGTCATCCCCCTGAATGTCATAGTGACCTGGCAGCCACTGCAATATTACTTTGTGCCTTTTTCAAATACTTAATGATGAACTTGTGTGATTTGGGCTGCGAGCTCCTCACGGCAGCCATGACGTAAAAGCGGAGGGTAGACCTTGGAGGGCTGCTTTGCCATCGCAAAAGATAGCCCACGAATTAGGTGTCTTCTCTATAACAAACTGAAGAGCAGCACGGAGGGCTACTAGTTGAGCAGCTGTTGTTGAGGTTTCGTGAAACATTTTGAGCTGTATTGTGATGTATCTTGCTGGAATTATACGGCGGCGGTTGAGATTGTAGCCATAACTGAAATACAGTGTAAATATACAGGGTGTCCCAGCTATCTTTAGCCAAGGGTTAAAAAATTACAATATTTGAGGCAGGCGAGTGAAATCCGTTGAATATTGCTTCAGCTATCTTGCGCACTACAGGTAATTTTTTCTTTTGTAATTAACGATTTTGTTATTAGGCTTAATTTACTAAATTGATAAACATTGACTTTACACAAGAAATGAGAGTTGCAAAATTCGAGGGCGTCTTCAGAAACCCCCCACTGCATCATTTGCAATAAAGAAAGTTTTACGCGTACCATTTTTTCCATGCTGCAAAGAAAGCCCACGAAATGCGAAAAAATGCCCCCCACCTCCCCGAAGAGAATCGTGAGGAAATGCGAATGCATTTCGCGCGCGCTTCACTCCATTTATATATGGTGGTCGTGGTTCGAAGAAGGAAAAAGGCGCCTAAATCCTGCAGCATGGTCGGGAGCACGGCGCAGCCCCTGTTTTTTTTTAATTTTTTTTTATTTTTTAAAACTTTTTCTTAATTTTCTTTTGTTCTTTTTTTTTTCTTTTTTTTCTTTTAAATGTTCCGATGTTTTAAATGTGCCGATGTTCTGAGAAACGTTCCGCACCCGCCTCAGTGCGGAAGGACGGACCATATGGCGTAGGTTCGGAGCGGGGTCCCCAATTGTAGAAGCTGGAAGAATGGACTGTTGGGCGAGTTGTATAAGCTGGGTCGAGGTGAGGAGGTCCAACGGCTGCGGCAATGGCGGGCGATATGTCCTATCCTGTGGCACGTGAAACATATGGGCCGATCATCAGGTGTACGCCATTCGGCCGGGTTTCGTCGTGGCGCGAAGGTGGGGTTCGGAGTAGTGGCCGCAACGACTGGAGGAGCCAAGTTTGGAGTAGCATTGGCATTTTGAAAAGTTGGCGAAATGCCCATATTCGCGATCTCTTGACGAACCACGGCCTGTATTAATGAAACAGTAGCGAGGCTGTTTCCTGGAGCACCGTCGTTAGACATTACGGGTGTCATAGCCTCGAGTTCCCGACGGACTATCCTGGTGACGTTTTCCGGAGATGGTGGCTGATGTAGCGTGGGCAAATCTTCGCAGGAGGACGTAGCCGCCGTGTTGGGAAGGTGGTCAAACCGGTGAGTGATGCGCCTACTTTTTGCCTGTTCGAAGCGACGACATTCTGCGATGACCGACTCCACAGTCGAGCAGTCCTTGCATAGCAGGAAATTGAAGGCGTCATCGGCAATTCCTTTCAGTATGTGTCCGACTTTGTCGTCCTCAGGCATATCCTTGTCCACCTTGTGGCACAAAGCTAACACGTCCTGGATGTACGCGATGTACGGCTCCGTGGATGTCTGGGCACGAGTTGCGAGCTCTTTCTTTGCAGCCACTTGTCGTCCGATAGGTTTCCCAAATAAATCGCGTAATTTCGCCTTGCAGACATCCCAACTAGTCAACTCTTCTTCATGCGTCTCGTACCAGAGTTTCGCCGTACCCCGCAAGTAGAAGAGGATGTTCGCCAGCATCATCGTCGGGTCCCAGTGGTTGCTGCTGCTGACGCGCTCGTACAGGACTAGCCAGTCGTCGACGTCGATGCCGCTTGTGCCGTTGAAGGGGCCAGGGTCACGGGGCTGCACCACAACAATTGGCTGTGGGCCTGGCGGATCTTGTTCACATTGGGTAGCTTGGTCAGTCATCGTGGTAGCAGCAACGCGCCGTCCACTGCGGAGATCCAGTTCCTGGAGCGGTATAGCGAGTCGTGCCTCGCACCTCCACCAAAGATGTTACGGGGAAGAAACTGTAAGCGCAGGATATATTTGCGAGCACAAGCGTACAACGCTGCTGCAGTTCAAGCGCGTTCCGCTCAGCACTTCGTCGTCGTCATCCTAAACCATCTTCTGAGCCCGTGACAATATATAGCTCCGCCGAGCTCCCGCGATGCGAGCGCCCTCACGCACCAGAGCGCGCTCTCCTCTCCACTCACTATAACACCTGCGGAGGCCACCGCGGACAACGCCAACGCCGGATGCCTGACATAGCCCGACTTAGAAATGCATTAGCATTTAAAACTGGGGATGCGTAAAGCACGCAGCGATGGAGCGGTGTTTCCTACTGGAACATCCCAATCGCTGCTAATGTGCAATGAGAGACAGAAGACTCCGACTGGACACAGAGACTCGCAGTCCGCTTTTAGTTAACGCGCACGCTGCGAATTTTCTATATGTGAAGCATCTATTTGGCTAGGCTGTGTAACGCTGTCCCTCTGTGCGTACATAGGAACGCGCCGCAACGCGCTCCCCTCGCCGCAAGTGTTGGAGCGGTGCCAAGTAGGTGACGCCGCAGCTCCCGGCTGCTCCGCCCGCTCGCAACACCTCTGAGCCGCCTCCCGTGTCTTTGCATTTCAAACAAACGTTTACTCGAGTGAACGCTACACCGAGTTTCGCTTCAAACCGTTCTTCCAGCACCCGCGTCGACGGCCGTTTCAACCGGGTGAACGCCGTGCGCACCGCTGCTGCTTCGCATCCCATCAGGGTTCCCTTCGGGGGAGATGGTCCAATTTTTTATTGTTCAACAACGCACAGGAGAAATCTCCCACCGGCACCACCTTGGAGGTCAAGATCCATTGCCATATATACGGGGTGGCCAGTGAACGGTTGTGCAGCGCGAGCAGTCGGTTTTTTCAACCAAGAAACTCGCTAGCAGACGCTGCCTGTGTCGGCGTCGCGAGGCGAGAGAGGAGGAGAGGGAGAGGGGGGGGAGCGTAGGAGAGGAGAGAGAGGGGGGTTGCGCATGCGCAGTGGGGAGTGTGGACGCTGCGGGCAGAGATGCCTAGAGAAGAGAGGGGGGAGCGTAGGAGAGGCGAGAGAGGTGGGACGCGCATGCGCAGTGGGAGTGTGGAAGGCGCGGGCAGGGATGCCTAGAGGAGAGAGGGTTTTTTTTATTTTTATTTTTTTGAAAGGGTTTGCGCATGCGCAGTAAGGGTGGTCACGCCGCACACCACCACCACCGGATTAAGCTTCGCCATATGATGCTTCACATCTAACACCTGCCGGCGCGCACACAGCCTCAACCTATCCTCCTCCTCCTCCTCCTCCGCGGACAACGCCGCACAATGCCAATGCCGCAGAACGCCAACGCCGGATGCCTGACATAGCCCGACTATGAAATGCATTCGCATTTAAAAATACCACGTGGCTAGCGCATTCGCGCGCCGCGACCGTGCTGCTCTCAGCCGTGGTTTGAGCGAACAAAACCAGCTGCGACCACGACCCGCCGGCTGCGTTGCAGCAGTAGGCCGATAAGTTTACGATGGTTTCTTCGCCCGCGCTCGCTTCAACTTGCACAGTCACGCGCGCCAACTGGCTGGCAACGGGCCAAGAAACCGCTGCCAACTTATCGGCCTACCGCTGCAACGCAGCGGGCGGGTCGTGGTCGCAGCTGATTTTGTTCCACTCAAACCACGGCTGAGAGCAGCACGGTCGCGGCGCGCGAATGCGCTAGTCACGTGGTATTTTTTTGTATTTCGCGGGCTTTCTTTGCAGCATGGAAAAAATGGTATGCGTTTAGTTTTATGCATATTAATTTTCATACCTACTCTTCTACTTTCCGTATCCAGTTCAGTAATCATAAGCTGTAATTCGTCTCCCGCGTTACTTATCAATGCAATGTCATCAGCGAATCGCAGGTTACTGAGATACTCTCCATTAACTCTTATCCCTAACTCTTCCCAATCTAGGGCCCTGAAAACCTCCTGTAAACACGCGGTGAATAGCATTGGAGAGATCGTGTCTCCCTGCCGTACGCCCTTCTTTATTGGGATTCTGTCGCTTTCCTTATGGAGGACTATAGTGGCTGTGGATCCGCTGTAGATTTCTTCCATTATGTTTATATAGGCTTCGTCGATGCCCTGATTCCGCAGTGCCTGCATGACTGCTGATGTCTCCACCGAATCAAATGCCTTCTTGTAATCTATGAAGGCTATGTATAGGGATTGGTTGTATTCTGTACTGAAGTGCCCCACCACTTTCCGTCGAGAAACTTGAGAAAGTGCGCTATTGTAGTCAGCCGTCTATATAAGTACAAAACATGTGGCGTCTCTGATAAGTCTCATTCGACGATTACACCTAAGAAGCGGTGCTTCCGGTCATGGGCAACTGCTTGCCCATTGATCGTTATTGAGTACGGCCGCATTATCTTGCGTGTAAATGGGACAAGGCAGCATTTCTCTGGTGACAGTTCTTAACATTGATTTTTCAAGTACAACACTGTCATCGTAGCTGCTTTTTGTGTTATTTATCGTACTTGTAGGCGTGTCACGGCAGATGCCCAGATGCAGATGTTGTCTGCATATATAGACACATGGACTGTCCCGGGCAGGCATTTGATGAGGCCAATGAGCAGAGAATTGAGTAGCGTCGGGCTTAATACACCACCTTGCGGCACTCCACGTTCTGTTTGGTGGTAAGATGTGGCACCGTCCTCAGCGAACATGAAAAAACTCTACCAGTCAAATAGCTGCATATCCACTCAACTGCACGGCCACCCACTCCAACTTCAATCATTGCGTCTATAATTACGCCACGAGTTACATCGTCGTAGGTGCCGTTTTAAATCGAGATACAATGCTGGTGTGAGGTGTTTGAGCCGTCTTTGATGTTGAACGATCCCCGCTAGGTCAATTCCGTTATCGATTGAGGAGCGCCCAAGTCAAAAACCTGCCATAGCGTCTGGGTAGACGTTGTACTGTTCCACGTGCCACTCCAAGCGTAGCAGCACCATCCTTTCCATAATCTTCCCAATGCAACTGGCTAGAGCAATGGGACGGTAGATGATAGAACTAGCGGCGATTTACCTGGTTTAAAACGTGGAACCAAGCGGCGACATTTCCATTCCCGTGAAACCAGTCCCGTGCTCCCAGACTCATTGTACACATTTAGCAGCACGTGTCGCGCCTTCTCCCGAAAGTTTTCTAGCGCTGAGGAAGTCACACCGTCTGGGCCGGGAGATGATGAGGGCCTACGGCTTGCCAGTGCCGCTTCTAGTTCATCCATTAAGAACATGAGGTCCACGCGGGAGTTCCGAGAGCTAGGACTGGCGCGTTGCATAGGTGCGCATGTAGCCTGGGGAGTCAATCAGTTTCGCGCAGAATTTTTCAGCCACCTCAATCTCTCTTGGACCGTTTTTTTTCAGAGCGACAGACATGAAAGGGAAACGCTGATGTGGTAGATCACGAAGTCCGCGAGCATTCTTTCATATTTTAGATAAACGTTGACGTGGATCCAAGGACTCACAGAAGGCCTTCCATCTTTTGCATTGAACTGAATCAATACGGCTCTGGATCTTCTTTTGCAGCCGTCTTGCCTCTCTGAGGTCGTGTATTAATTTTGTTCGCTTGTATCTTCTTTCGCGCCCCTCTGAATTGCCCGCAGGTGCTGTAATTTGGCTTCAAACTTATTGTAATTCGGAAAAGGCTGAAATGTACGCATAGCCTCTTTCATGGCGTTGCGAATCTCATTGTCAAAATCTGCTGGAACCGTACCTTCACAGACTTCTTCCTTGTGCAACGGAACGCCGACCAGTTAGTATTCCGTCGTAGCGTCGTAGAGATGCCCTTGGATAGTCCTATTATCTTCAGATAAGCAGGAAGCTGGTCACTTCCGTTGTGTTTGATATCCACGAACCATTTTACGCGTATTTCCAGCTGCCAAGGGACTATGGTGAAGTCCAAGCGACTGCTGTAGGTCCTTCCCCGCAGATATATCGGACTACCATTGTTGAGGCAGCACAGATAGTGCTGCGTCGCGAATAGTGCTAATTTTCTTCCCCTTAGAATCCATGTTCACACTACCCCACAGTGGGTGATGAGCATTGAAGTCTCCAGTGATAATCCAGGGACCAGGTGTTGATGTTAGCATGGTTCTTGAATTATGGATGATGGTACATAGAGCTCAGATAACTGTCGCAGCTAAACATGAGCAAAATCAGTGCCAGGCTTTTCGTACAGGCTTGTTGCATGCTTCCTTGATACAGCGCCAGTGTGCTAGGTAGCTCTATGTCTACCGATATTTCGCTCCCAGTTTTTTCACCGTCATGTGGAGGGGTTTAACCAGTCACTGAAACAGTCCCAGCCTCCTGCACTTCCAAATATGGAACCAATAAAAGCTGCTTCCCAAGGTAACGAGCAAGATATACAGAAAACATGTCTTTTTGTCGTACGCTTAGGTGATGGGCATGGGCCTTTTGTTCCTTGAAAAAAAATTTCATTTTCAGTTGACCATTTGTAGCTTTCTAATCTTTGTGAAGCTGTGTGGAGCTGTTAGTAGCGCAAACCTATTCCCAAGGCTGCACACAGATGACAATGCATTTTCTTCTTAGGCATATCTAACCCCATCTGTGTTCACAACAGAAAAGACTGCAAAGTGAGCGAACTTAGGGAAATTTCGGGTCGCGGAAAATGTAGGGCTAACACAGCCAAACACACTTTTCGCACATCTGAAAAGACCGCTGCAGGAATAAACAGGATAACTCAAACCAATTAATATTGCAGGGGGACTACACTGCATCACCCACAATATAAAAGTAGCTGTCCTTGCCGTACACAGTGCGTTCATTCCACATTTCTTTAGGCACTCTAGGACGTGTTCTTAATTACTGCGTAGCGAAAATGGTACTGAAGACTATACAAGACAGCCTAATACGCATGGCGCCCGAAATGCAGCAATGTAGTCAGAACACCTTGCTAAAATTGTTTTTAAGCAAATAACGACGTGCTGCAACATCCAAGTTGGTAGTGAAGAAAATTTTTAATACTCATTATATGTTCTGGTGTTCTCATCAGCCTTTCTCGGCCCAGTTCTCATTGATCTTTTAATAATAATATCTTGGGTTTAACGTCCCAAAACCACGATATGATTATGAGGGACGCCGTAGTGGAGGGCTCCGGAAATTTCGACCATCTGGTGTTCTTTAACGTGCACTGACATCGCACAGCACACGAGCCTCTACCATTTCGCCCCCATAGAAATGCGACAACCGCGGCCGGGATCGAACCCCGCCACCCTTGGGTCAGCAGCCGAGCACCGCAACCACTACACCACCGCGGTGGACCTCATTGATTTTGATGCGGCTCCGAAATGACATCTCTGAATACCGCTATAGGTATAACGAGAAAAGTCTTCTACACAAACAACAAGCACTGCAGTCAAAGCATATGTTATCAAACTTTCTCAGCATAAGCAGAGTGTCCCTCAGCGCACACAAGCTACAGCAAATCCTACTGATTACAATTTTGAAAGGGTTCCCAAGAGTTCCTTCTCGTGTGGTCAAGCGCGTAATATTATCGCTGTCTTGTGAATTCAAGTGCGTAATATTCTTACATTGATATATTTGAAAGCAAGACATTTTTAAAGCTTTTGTGAGATCTTAGACGAATTTACCGAAAGTACTTAGGAAGCTGAAGTGACATATGGAGATGCCTAAGGAAACAAGGCAAGTTTGGGAAGATTGGAACAGAGAGTACTGCTGATGGAATATTAGAATATTTTGTAGTGAGATGCTGTCACCCGGCCCCATATGTAATCAAAAGTACTGCTGAATTTGTTCAGGTTCTAAATCAAGCTCTCGCGCCTGTCCATAAATTAGTCAGTATAGTTTTTTAATCTTAGACGCAAGACGCAGAGTGGTGACATGGAGCCATTTGCCTTGTAGCGCACAAAAACTTCCCCATCTCCCGCTAAAGGGGCCCATGTGTGGATGCAAAGCAGCGGGGGAGATGGTTAGCTTGAGCGGGAGAAACGTCGCCGCTCATCGCGGCGCTGCACAGGAGACAGACTGAGGCGTGCTCCGTCATTTTCATACCGCGGAACTAGCGTAGTGCTCCCAGCGGAGTATGCAGCTGTCGCACCACCTGTCGTGCGCGCCGCTCCGTAGAGGATTGCTAGAGGAGAGAACGGGGGGGAACCGTAGGAAAGGAGAGAGGGGACGCGCATGCGCTGTGGGACGCGGGGGGCTGCTCCGTAGAGTAGGATTCCTAGAGCAGAGAAAGGGGGAGAGGACGTGCATGCGCTGTGGGGATGCGGGCTCCGTAGAGTAAAGGATTTCCAGAGTAGAGAAAGGGGTGAGCGTAGGAGAGAGGGGGGAGAGGACGCGCATGCTCTGTGGGGATGTGGTACGCGGGCGCCGCTCCGTAGAATAGAGGATTCCTAGAGTAGAGAAAGGGGATGAGCGTAGGAGAGAAGAGAGAAAGGGGGGACGGGACGCGCATGCTCTGTGGTGGTGTGCGACGCGGGACGCGGGAAGGAGGGACGGACTAAGCCGCCCTCCCCAAACACATGCAAGGAAGATCAAGGAATGGAGTCAACCTGGGCGAGAGACACCGCCTTCCCAGACTTTGCTAAGCAGCCTCTCTCTGCTCTCGGCCATGACTCTGGTGACTGTAGTGGTGGTTGACGGCCTTATATTGTACTACAGTGTTCTGGTTCGCATAGTGGGTGCTTTCCTACTTCAGCAAAGTGGCAGGACGCGGGACGCGGGAGGGACGGACATAGCCCCGAGCATAAGATGCTTCGCATCTAAAAACATACGGTGTATTCTTATCACAAAGTAATGATCCCGCAGAAGCTATGTCAGAGCGTCGAAGAGGTACAGTGAAGTATCTATTGATATCTTAACCTGTTTAGATCTCAGAGCGTTTGGCAAATCTAGACCACAATGAAAGGCACTATACATTCACGTACCGATAACTTATTTAAATAGAATAAAAGATACTGGCGTGAATTCTCGATTCCGATTAGGTTCATTTAAGTCTTTCTTCCTTAATCACCGCGCCTACAGGATGGTGTAAGGAAGAACTTTTTGGCATCGCTGAATTTGTTTGGGCCTGCGAAAACGCAGTTCCCATATATGGCGATGAAAAGTGACGGCGCTCTTGTAAGCAAATTTATGTCGCAAAAGAGCGGGCACGGAGGATAATCTATACGTAAACACGCGATACATACACTATTCGCCAGCGCGCGGAGAGATCTAGAACAAAAATGATAATCTAGATCAACTGTAAACGAACACTTGAGGCGGTAGCACGTGACGCAGTTCCCCGAAAGCGATGCTGCGTCCGCCTCGTAGAGAGCAGAGGAGGAACGAAAAAGAGGGAGCGCAATTTCTTGAAAGTACTTCACTATTTTACGAAGTTTCAAGGCCTTTAGAAGCAAGTATTTCAGTCAGTGAAAGAATAAGTTATGCTATTCAACTGAGAGTGTTGTTCGATCGGGCGGACAACACGGCTTGTGTCGCGACCTAGTGCCGTCAGTTGCTTTTGAAAGAAGTACGGAGATATGATGCCGTTGGAGCAGCGAAGAGTTTTTGAAGACTGCGAAGGGGAATGCCTCTTCAGCGCTACAGTTTACGGGAGGGAATCGTAAAGCCTGTGAGTATAAAGTGACTTTTAGTGTAATTGAATATTATCGACTGCTTTTATTTGAGCGCACTTGATTAATTCATTTCCCATTGTGGTTAAACCCAAGCAAGTTGTCCCGTCATTGGACCAGTCAAGTGTGCATGATTAAGTCATGTGTGTACTGCCCTATCTGGAAGTAGATATTGTTTGTGTTATTAACTCTTGGCTCTGACTCGGTCTTTAATCTGCAAAGGGCGTTCGGAGGTACGCTAAAAAGGACCTACCCTTAAATTTACCGTGCTTTCGTGGAGCGTTTTTTTTTTTTGGGGGGGGGGGGGGGTTAGGGCAGGAGATAAGTTTGCCCTTGTAATCTGCCCGGCTATTGCCTCTCCACTAACGGCGTTGTGTCACACTCGTTGCTAGGTTATACTCAGTTTTGCTATTCTTTACCGTCTCACCTCCACATTTTCCTCCTCATTTTCCTGCTCTATATATATAACCTATCTCCTCACTATACCACCTGTCGTCTCCTCGTCATTTTCCTTTCGTATCTCTGCTATATAATTAGTGTATTATATAAGGCTATACAATGTTTTGCCATCACCCTCCTCCTTTCCTTTCACCTCACTCCCATTTCGCACCACCCCTTTTCTATAGTATTCTATGTATGATTATCCTATGCTATGCTAGGAGCTCCTTCGCACATACCGACTTTCTGTTTGTGTAATTTTCGTTCCCTTTCTCTCTTCTCCAGTGCAGAGTAGCCTACGGGACCCTGCTTAACCTCCCTGCCTTTCTTTTAATATCACTCGCTTCTCTCTCTTTATGTGGCACATGCGCGCCCAGATTTTTTGAAAACGTTCGTGCAGCTTGCTAAGCTTGAACAGCTCTTCAGATGAAATCAAGTCCCGAATATTCACGGACTGGCTTTCGTTCGAGCACTATCACCAATTAATTGGCACATCTATTATAGCATATGTGGCCCTGTTGGTGACAGAGTTCCTTTACGAATATGAGCTGCTGAAATCTGCTGTGTAGAATAAGTGTGGTGCCGCATGAGCATGTTTAGGTGGAGAGATCGCTGGGCTAATAACGAATAACTTAAAAAATCGTATAGAAGAACCTCGAAACAATCCGTCAAATCTCTAGAAGACTTGCTTTTTCATGTAATCCACAAGAGGCACGGATTATCACCCCATTATGAAGACAACCACGTATGATCATCTGCGCAACTTAAAAAGTACAGAGTTAGGCGCAACTAATTTAAAAGAAAATCGCGCCATAGAGGTTATTGGGCAAAGTTTTATGACGTGTCCCAATCTTTTCAAGTCTAAGGAGCTCTATCATTTCAAAAAGGGTTCAAAACCGGCACGTTTCTCTAAAACATTCGATAAGCAGCATACACAACTGTCGGGTTAAAACGCCATCTATTGCGCAAAAGTAAATAGTCTATAAAGCAATACTTGAAAGTAAATTTATTAACATAATGCTCACAAAAAAACCTACTTATATATAGTCTGCTATGAGTGCGCGACGCTGCTCACCAGACTAACATGACTTTACCCGGTCGTTCTTCACAATAGGAAATGATGTATTGTTTTATGGTATGGGGTTTGCAGTAATCCCAGAAATTCTTTGTGCAGAACTTTAGGCCGTCTGGGTTTCTGTCGAAGAATTGATCATTGACCCACACTTCACAGGCTTCTGTGTAACCTGTTAAAAGACAGTTATTGATTAGGTTTATTCCCAAAAAAAATCACGCCATATCCACGAAGTTAATGATGATGAGTGGGCGAACCTCGATCGTTTTCATCCATGACAGAAAGAGAATGTGTGGTCTGGAACGCGCTTATTCTTCATGGTCATCAGCGTCATCGTCATCGTTATCACGTGTAGTGGGTACATTCCACTATACTGGAACGCGCTTATACTTCATCGTTATCACGTGTAGTGGGTACATTGCACTATACTGCGTCATCGACATCTTTATCATTTGGAGTGGGTACGTTCCACTATACGTGGCTATCTACCTACCTACTACTACTACTGCAGAGGAGGGACAGACCCACACCCTTAGGAGCTTCGCCCCTAAAATGCATTTTGCCGCGCCTCCAGGTCGCTTTCAGCACGCTGGGAGGCACTAGATATGTTTTATATTGTGGTGCAGGCTGATACCACACTTTCTGGGGCACTGGAAGCATTGTGGATTGCACCCAGTTTCCTACAAGGCACTGAGAACACAGGAGTGTATTGAGAAAACTAGGCGTGATAAGTAGTCTTTGTCAAAAATTCCATATCGCATCATTTAGGGAACATTTTCAACTATTATTTTTTTCTGTGTTCAATATAGGCTTTCCCGGCAAAACCATCTTGCACAAACACCAGCCCAGCAAAGCATTATCACTGACTTGAAGGCGCTATATTGTGGACGCTGCGTCTTTTGGAAGAGGTGTTCCTGGTGTTGAAATAGCATCAAGTCGAAGTCGCCCGCACACACCACATTCACAAGTTGTTTTTTGGCACACTGTTGCCCTATATGTAAAGAGAACCTGTCACGCAGCTAAGTGAGTGTAACACTAACACCATCACCAAGGGTGCCCCGATGCAGGTCGTTCACCATGAGGTGTGTGCAATGCTGGTCTGGCTTAACAATGCGGGAAGTTTCGCGTCGTTCAAAGTCGTTCCGTTGTGAAGGCGACTTTTCACGTGAAGGATGTCGTCTTTATGCAAGAAAGGATAAAGACCCCGTATGCGTGATGTGTACTCATCTGCACTGCTATGATGTCTTTAATAAACGCCCCTTGATGATCATCAGCCATGCTTCCTCGATCGGTCGTATTTCTTAGGCCCAGCACGGGCTTTCGCGATGAGGATGGGCCTTATTTTGACATTTGTGAATAAATCTAAATTGTGGATAGATAAATCATTCAGTTGCGCGTGTCCACGAAAGCCAGTTCCGCGAAGTATGTGAATCTTCTTAAGAAATCTTGCATACATTTTATACCGAATGGGCGGTGACTGTGCACGATATTCGCAACTACATTTTTGTGGGGTCTAGTCGCATGCTTCGTAAAAATATTGAGCTGGTATGAAACTCACCTCCTGTTTTCGTTTTCGTTGTCTTATTTACAATAGCGCAATCCTTATATATATGGTGAAGCGTATACGTTGAGTTTTCAAGAGTGTCTGAAATTCAAACACATGATAATTGTGGAACTCTTGCAGACAATGTTTGAAGCCAGACCACCATTTAAGGTCGGGATTTCTGGGCAAAAGGAACATCACGCAGGTGTATCTGGTGAGCAAGTAATATAGTGATCTTTTCTATGGTCGAATGAAATTTTATTTAAAATGTTTAGTGGTTGTCGAGATATTCTCGGTGTTTTTCGTTAATCGAAACGCAATGTAATGGTTTGTACCAGTCCAATGGCATCTTCTCTCAACATTTTCCGCAGTAACCACGATATTAAAACATCGCACTACTAAAATGTAGTGAGAAAATGATTAGCCATAATTGTAGGGTGCCCGATCGATGCCCGATCACAATGCTCGCTTGTACCGCGCAATATTACTGCGATATTACTTGTATTGTGAAGCCTGTCTACAGGAATTCACCTCCATTTCCAACCAGAGGAAGTTACTTTCACCGTGTTTCTACGCAGACGCGTGGCTGTATGGTAGAACACATGCTTGCCCCGCAAAAGGCCTGGGTTCGATCCTCACGTGGACAGGGAAATTTTTAATATTAATTTTTTTGCATCTTTCTCGATTTTTGAGTCACAGACAGGATAATGATTGTTTCGCTCCCAACCAACAACGCCGACGCCGGAATTACTGCGAAGCGAGCTTTTTTAACGCTATTGCGTTAAACTACGGCACAAATACAGCAGTAACTTCAGCATTAAAATTGAATGCCAAATAATAATGATTCATGAATCAACATCGTGATTGAGAAGTGGTTCTGTTCGGTCGATGTTCGTGTGCGCGGCTCAGTTCTTTCTCTTTTCTTGGACCTTTACACTGGCTTTAAGTTCTTCTTCGGTTTGCTAACAAGACGTCGGGTGACGACTCCGCGGTCCGGGCGCCTTAAGGGTACGAAGTTCCTTTACCGAAGACTTGGCTAATACGCTACCACTACGGTAGTTGGCAGCCATGGCCACGAGCCCTACGCTCGTCCAAGTGTGTCAAGACATATGAGTGATAATACAGGACATAATGAAAAGCCCGAGGGCTTACAGGCGCGACAAAACATCATAAAGCCAGCACGTTTACTCGTTCACAACCGTGAAACGGCTTCGACGAGTTCAGGAGCAATGGACGACGATGAAGCGCAGAGCAAGAAGCCTCGCTTAGATGAGAACAAGTTCGACGATAAAACGTCAACTTATGATCTAAGTGATGAAGATGATATGGGTGATGATGAACCATTTGCATTGGTGACGTATAAAAAAGCGAGCAGAGGGCATCCCGGTTGTCTTTCGTCCAACAAGCGAAGGTGCTAGTTTCTGGCAAGTGAACCCCAAACGAGTGTCAGCTGAGATAGTTTCCGCTCCTAAAGAAATAGTGCAGATATTCAGGAGGACCAGAGATGGAAGTTTCAGTGTCAGCATTGCTTCCTTAGCATCAGCAAAACGCCTTCTGATGCTGTCGAACGTAGGTGGCCTAGAAGTCAGGCCTTTCATCCCAGAGTCATACACGCGAAACTGGGAAAGTGAGACATGTGCCTCTGCAGTATTCGGACGAACAACTGTTGGGGTACTTGAAAGATGCTGGGGTTATATCGGCGCGTCGACAAATGAAGTATTACCGCCAGGAAGATGGAGCAGTGACGTCGCGTCCACTTCACACAGTGATACTAACTTTCCGAGACAACCGCCCAATTCCACGAAGAATTTACTTAGGATTCACCAGTCATCCAGTGGAGGAATACCTTGGTCCAGCACTTCGGTGCTATAATTGCCAGTGATTTGGACACATGGCTAAAAGTTGCCGCAGCACACGTCGGTGCAAGATCTGCTCAGAAGACCATGACCACAAGCAGTGCAAGTCAGTTCTTCAGCCTAAGTGCGCGAACTGTGCGGGAAATCATGCTGCTTCCTACTCAGGCTGCCCGCAGAACAAAGCCGCTGCACAAATGCGACGACATGAACTCATCCACGAAAGACAACCGCGCCGCAACGAAGCCTCTCCAAATCTTGAGATTGTTCATCCAGTACGAGATCGCCCACCTCAGCGGACGCCACAATCACCACACCAACGAGACGCATCAAGAGAGACACAAGGAGTGCAGACAAAAGACCAAACAAGGGTAAAAAAGTCAAGTACTCCCACTTATGCTTCAAAGTTGCGAACACCCACGCGGCATCAGGCAGAAAGCAATGGACCCGAGAGCTCTAGTATTTGCACAAGCTATACGAGCAAGACTCCGCGTACTTCTCCAGCCAAAACTGACCACACCAGTACATCAGTGACGGAACTAATTCTGCCAATGCTTTTGGCCGCAATTAGGACAATCCTGTCTGCTCTGCCGGAAGCAAATAACCTACCAGAAGTGAAAGCCCTGTTGCCTCTGGAAGCACTATTGTGCCAACAATCCGGGTCAAACTTGCGACAAGTAGTATATGAATAACTGCTACTAAAATGTATCCATATTCCAGTGGAATGCCAACAGTCTTCGAAGGAAGTGTGCTGACTTTCGCAAACTACTTGTGCAGTATAACTTTCCAATACTTTGCATTCAGGAGGCTGGAATGAATGACGATTTCCGCCTCTCGAGCTACGTGATATACAAGTCATCTCGTCGAGGTGGGGTCAGCAGAGTGCACCTTTGTGTCAGAAAGGATCTACCGTCTTATCAAGTTCAGTCAAGCGATTCTGACTTTCAGGAATTCATCGCATGTAAGGTATCGTTTGGTAATCTGTGCGTAACAGTGATTAATATCTATCTACAACCTTCAAGCCGTATTCCTGTGGAAGAGCTAGTGGATATCTTCAAAATTTCTAGTTCAAATGTCTTTATATGTGGAGACTTCAATGCACATAACATTATCTGGGGCAGTGATCGCTGTGATGCACGTGGTAACGTTGTAGAGAGCGCTATAGACAGGTGCAATTTGACTGTTTTAAGTGACGGATCACCAACATTCCATCGCGGGTATAATTATTCAAGCTGTATAGATATAACATTATGCTCGCAAGATCTAGTGAAGGGTGTGGGATGGTCAACGGATGTGGAAACACGCGGAAGTGATCATTTTCCAATCCTTCTAAAACACTCTAGAATGCGTAGTGATGACAACAGGCGCTACAGCAGACTGACGAACTGGAAAGCTTTCCGGTTTCGCCTAAGCAGTCAACTTAGTCCACATACAAGTGTTCAAGAATTTACGGAATTTTTACAGGATAATGTGAGCATATGCACCAAAAAGGTTCCAATTCCGAAAGACTACGCTGCAGTTGATGGAGAATACGAACACCTCAGAGCCATCAGACGCCGGTCTGAAAGAGCGTACCGACGGAGCGGTACTATAGAAGCAAACAAAAACGCTCAAAAATCCACAATGTCGTGCGCAGACGCATGGAAAATTTAGGAAAACGACGCTGGCGTGGTTTCTGCGGCACGCTTTCACCTCACACACCTGTTCCGAGAATATGGTTTGTAAGTCGAGAATTTGACGGCCCCGTAACACAGAGTTTCCCATTTCGTGCCCTCGCTTTAGCCCTGGACACACGAGATAGTTGTGGCAGATGAATTTTGTGAACTAATCTGCAGGCCCGGCTCTACATCAGATTGTGCAATATTTAATAATTTTGTTGCGTTAGCAAAGCAGAAAAATTAACGCTTGCTATTGGGCACAACATCCTCAACTAGACCCCACTTTCACATTAAGCGAGCTGCAATGTGCAATTGCTTCATGTCGTCAAAAGTATGCTGCTGGGCCTGACGGCATTACTTACAATATGCTAAGAAACCTCGGGCCAAGAGGCACAAAAGCTCTTTTACACATTTATAATAATCTATGGACAGAAGAAATAATACCACAACCTTGGAAAGTCGCTGGAGTTATTCCAATTCTAAAACCTGGAAAGACTCCCTTGCGCCTTGATTCTTTTCGTCTGGTCAGCTTGACAAGCTGCTTATGCAAGGTAATGGAGAAGATGATTGACGCTCGACTTGAGTGGTGGTGCAACGAAACGGATGTGTTGTCTAACTACTGAACAGGTTTTCGGAAACAGAGATGCACAATGGATGCTATACTAGATATAGTAACAAATGTGGAACACCAACGCGCCTGTGGTAACGTGACAATTGCAGTATTTCTGGACATAAAGAGGGCATTCGATACCGTCAGTCACGTACATGTTCTACTAAGTATGTTGGAACTCGGAATGTGCGGCAGGTCCTTGCGATGGATTTCTGAATTTTTATCAGGCCGCAAAATATTCAAATGGGTGAAGGAAAGAGCGCAGAACTCGATGTCAAGCAGGGAGTGCCACAGGGAAGTGGGCTTAGCCCTTTGCTATTCAACTGCGTCGTGGGTGATCTAGCAAAAAGACTGCCACCTCACTTACGTTTCTCACTGTATGCAGATGATGTGTGCATTTGGACATCTGGAACTAATGTTCAATTAATTCAGACGACATTACAAGAGGGCATAAATACAATATACAGCTTTTTGATAGAAATAGGGATGGCACTGTCACATGCGAAG
Source organism: Rhipicephalus appendiculatus (assembly GCA_030522465.1). NCBI lineage: Eukaryota > Metazoa > Arthropoda > Arachnida > Ixodida > Ixodidae > Rhipicephalus > Rhipicephalus appendiculatus. The sequence continues at coordinate 48,988 of JALIZH010023298.1, read as the reverse complement.
ACAGCTGTGTTGCCTTTCACCCGTAAGAAGTTAACAAATTTTAATCTTAGTCTGGAAGGACAACCTTTAGAGATTGTGACACAACATCGATTTCTTGGAATAATATTTGATCGGCAGTTATCCTGGACACCACACATTAAAAAAACTAGAAAGTGATGTTAATGCAATAGTGAATGTACTTCGCAGAGTTGCTGGCACGTCATAGGGCGGATCCGTATCGTCTCTACTCACGGTTCATAATGCTCTAATAAGACAAAGAATTGCATATTCTACGCCAATCTTAAACGGCCTTTCGCCCACGTCGGAACAAAGACTTCAGAGACTTTTAGCCAGGGGATTACGCATATGTTGAGGAGTTCCACGAGCGACTTCCAGTCCCCTTGTAATAGCAGAGGCTCGCCAATCTCCAGTTACAGTTATGAGAAGTATAGAAACATGTCGGCATTTTTTTCGCCTTCAGACACAACACAAAAACCACCCGTTGGCTCTGGAGATATTAGAGAGGAATAGAAGCCGTGTTCATAAAGAAATTAAGGAAAATGTCAGTACATTGCCAAAAAATGATTTTTTCAATTCAGACGTACAATATCCTCCATGGCTACTCACGCTACCAAAGATCGAAGTGTCAGTGGATGGCATAATCAGAAAAAATGACATGTTCATTCGAGCCGCCCAACAACTAGCACTTTAACAGATATATATGCGATATCCGGGTTACATCCATGTTTATACAGATGGCCCCAGTATAGCAACATCTTCAACTTCAGCATTTATTGTACCCCACCTCAATGTACAAGATTCATTTAAATTATCTCGCGTGACATCGTCTACAACAGCTGAACTATTCGCTATTCTATGGGCTTTAAAATTTATCAATTCTGTAAGCGACGCTCAAAAATGGGTAATCTTCAGTGATTCACAAGCGGCACTAACATCACTCTGTAGCACAAAAACGAAAACAATAAATGATAGTCTGATTTACGAGACACTTAAAGAGCTCACAAAGGCAAACCAAAAGCAACATGAAATAATGTTCCAGTGGATACCGGCACATTGCCACATACCAGGCTACACAGCAGCTGATGAAGCAGCACGACAAGCACATCACAAAGATGATATGGTTTCTATTCCAATATCTAAAAATGAATTGCGCCGCAATTTAAAGGCAAAATCTTTCAATATGTGTAGAACCACGTGGTTTGACCAAAACACCAAAAGTTCCGATTTATATCACATAGATCCACTAATTGAATTTGAAATTCCGTTAACTTTTGACAGAAATGTGGAAACCCTTATTCACCGACTAATGTTAGGCACTGCCTACACCAAGCATTTTTTACACAGAATTGGCCGCGCTGACACTCCTGAATGTGATTGCGGATTTGTAGATGAAGACATATACCACCTCTTTTTAGAATGCCCACAACACGAAACACCAAGACACCGACTAAAATCATCGTTACTGACATTATATCGCAGACCATTAAGTTTAAGGAAAAGTTTGGGCCCGTGGCCAACAAGAAGTTTACAAAAGTGTGCTGTAAAAGCATTGAAAACTTTTCTTGAGGACAGTGGCATTCTTGACCGATACTAGAGCATTCAAGTATAATTATGTGACTGTTGACTATTACATAGACTATTCTGTTGTTTATCATGTGACTTTTGAGCATATGTAACAGTTGTATGTGCTGTGTACATATGTATGTGCTGTGGACTTGTTACGCTTAGAGACTTGGATCTTACGTGCTCTATGTTAGACACTTCTAAGGGATAAAGAGTAGCCGGCGCCCTGTTTGTGCATCAACATCTCCTTACATCATGTCAATAAAAAAAACAAAAAAAACATCGTGGTTGATTTTATTATGGTGGTAGTGCATTCAGGACATTGCCGCTTCTGTGCCACTAGTGTTTTGAAAAATTATTATGAGACCTTCTCTTATCAAGAAAACTAGGGCAAGCGCAGCTAAGCGTGGATGTGCCTGACCTACTCATTTTCTTTCCGTCTTTCTTTTCGGCTTCCGTTCATTATTTCTATGACATTGCACAGCGCATTCCTCCCTCGTCAGTGTTAGTGGAATAGCCATCGTATAGACACTCTGGGCGGATTTTTGTGGCCACCGTTACAGTCCGCACACACACGTGTGGGTATATATTGTTACACGGCGGGAATGCACCAGAAAAACGATAAAGACGACGAATGTAATAGCGCTCGCGTTGTCGCTGTTCCGCCATCTTGGCTGCAGCTGCGTCTACCTCCCTCTGTATATTTTGTAACTATATTTCTTCCTTTTATACTCTCACCCCCGTGACAATATATATATACACAAATGAATAGTTGAATAGAATAATAAGCTTCTGTTTAATACTAATCTGTACGCGCGGAAAAATAAAAACAAGCACTACATTCCGTCGGCCAAAAAAGTGCTCACAGCTAAGCGGTGATGCGGGAAATACAGCACCAAAGGCACAAACAATGAGAACAATTTGGCTTTGTCAAACGTCAATGTACCAGTGTGCCTTCAGAAGAGGAGAAAGATCCTTTTTCTGAACAGCAGGGAACATAATTTTCAAACGGGAAATCGTGCAGTATGCTGACACATTGCAAAGGACCATTTGTAACCCTCCCGGCAGGGCGGTCAGCAACGCTGACCACCTCGTGTAAAGTTTATGACATGCAGCCTTTTTTTTTCGTGTGTCCAATATGTTCTTTGCAACCTTTTCTCACAATTAATGCATAAAAATTGGATATTTAAAAAGAAAAACAACTTCTGTGCTACAAAGAGTTTAACAGTGGATACCCTTGGCCTTGTACCTTCGTCGCTGACGCTGAGCGTCATCTGCGATCCATCCGTGGAATGATCACGACGCCGTTGCTCACAATGTTGTCTGTTCCCGACGCTGCTGCTCGTGTCCAAGTTGCTCTTCAGGACCCCTCCGAATTCGTGGCCTTCCCATCACCCCGTCACAACAGCAATGCGATGCCTTAGTAGGCAGACTCTCATATATATATATATATATATATATATATATATATATATATATATATATATATATATATATATATATATATATATATATATATATATATATATATATTGAGAGAGAGAGAGAAGTGTAGGAAAATGGTAGGTGGAATCTTAAGAGTCAGGAAGAGAGCAGAGTGGCCCAGGCAACCAAAAGGGGTTAAGGATATTATAGTTGAAATCAAGAAGATGGAATGGACACGGGCCGGGCACGTAGCACGTGCGCAGGATAACCGCTGGTCATTAGGGGAACTGACTGGATTTCAAGGGAAGGCAACCGCGTGAGGGGGAGAGAGAAAATTAGGTGGGCAGATGAGAGGAAGAAGTTTCGAGGTATAACGTGGCAGCAGAAAGCACAGGACCGGGTTGATTGGCGGAACATGGTAGAGCCATTGGCCCTGCAGTGGGCGTAGTCAGGCTAATTATATATATATATATATATATATATATATATATATATATATATATATATATATCCCCTTCAGGCGCAACGTCCACATATGTGGACGCGACTTGTTTTCGCCAGTTCCTCGGACTAGTGGGAAAGAAAGGGCTAGATACATTGTGTAGAGGAATAATGGAACCTTCTGCATAGTCACTTGACTTGACCCCAGTGCGCTGCATACGACTGCAGCCGATCACTTTTATGAAGGCACTACGATGTTTGAAGGGTCACTGGGCTTGCTGCGTTCCAGAACCAACTTCTTAAGTATTATTTTTTCTTTGCTCAAAATGAACAGAGCCAAAAACGAACTGCGTGTGCATTTTGAGCCTAAGATTACCTTCTTTTCGTGTAAATATCGTACTTGAGTGGTTTAAGAATGATTAAATATTTAATTATATGCTAATAAAGATTAATTAGCGTAACTCGCAAAAAACAACATATTTATTCAGTTTCTTTTTTGGAATGTAATAACGAGTGCCTTAGAATTATGTTGTGCAAAGTTTAGACAGTTCCGGACAGTGCATTATAATTCGCGCCTGAAGGGTTATATATATATATATATATATATATATATATATATATATATATATATATATATATATATATATATATATATATATATAGTGATGACGAAGAACGACACCGGGGTTTGAGCGCGCGGGCAGGGAGAGCGAGGCAGAGGAAGACGAAGACCAGACAATAGAACACCTGGCCCAGGAACGGGTGCTGTCTCCGTCTCTGTTCTTTACAATGGCGCAGTGCGACAACTGAACCGTATACCACTGAAGCCACCTGTACGTGTCCTCGCGGGTCGTCGGCAGCACGGGTCTCTCCATCCAGGAACGCTGTCCACGCTTCCCCTATAATGGACTCCACGACTCGACCGCTGCTGCACCTGCCCATCGAATCATCCGCGGACGGCGTCAATGCCACTTCGGTGGTTCTAGGGCACGACTTGACAGGAACCTTGTTACCACCTTCGTCTGGGGAGGCCCACGGGCTTTTGTCGCTTAGGAACGTCACGTACGCTTCCCGTGACACGGATTCCGTGACCAGGGTTCGTCCAACGCGTCAGCATCCAAGGGAGGCCGTTCAGTATTCCTTGGCGTACCCCGACGCCGCTAAGACAGCGCGCGGCCTTCCGTTGGCCGGGAACGCTGTTCATGCTTCCCGTTGCGACGCCCTCTCGTCCAATGCTCCAAGGACACCTGAGCAGCTTTGGGATGCTGTGCAAGCTACCTCGGACGAGCAACCTGCTACCGTGAACGCAACCACAACCACCGCATCATGCGGAACCTCGGACAGCGCCGCGCAGCTGCGGCGTGCCATCGCGCGACTACGCGTCACGGTGAACGGTTTGACAGCGTCCAGCTCTGCGCTGTTTCCTGCCTTCATGCCGGCATTGAGCGCCGCTAACGCCACGCTGGATGTAGCCGCCGCACACAATCTGGAGGCCAGCACACCCGAGCAACGCAGAGAGCTCCGTTGTGCCCTCATGCAGCTCTCACACCAGCTGGACTGCTTCGCGTTGGCGCTCTCTAGATTTTCGTCGGCCGTCCCACCATCGCGAGCCGCCTGCGAAATACCGGAGTTCCGCGGCTTTCACGATCCCGCCGAACATTGGGTGGCGACCATCAACGCTACAGGAGCTCTCGAGGCTTGGACGGAGCTGCAGAAATGGTTCCTGGCCGTAGAGCGCCTTCGGGACGGTGCCGCGGCGTGGCACAGGTACGAAGGCGTGAGGCAGCAGTCGTGGGCAGAATGGAGTGCTGCCCTGATTGCCGCTTTCGGCCGGGTTCCCTGTACCTCCAGCGAGTTCAACGCGACCTCCAACGAGGACGCAGCTCTAGAGGGGCTCCACCTCGAGGCAGCAACCGCACGCTGTAGCTCATCGCCAGACTGCTGCGCAGCTGGGTCTGGTATAAACACCGGACTAAAGCTGAACTGTGTCCCTGCCTCGGCAACCGGTGCCGGAACATCCCTGCCAATGGCCGAGCATCCCTGCCAATTGCTGAACATCCCTGCCAATTGCCCTCCACACCTATCAGAAAAGCTGGTTTCACGCTCGCTACAGCTTGAGCACTTGGAGGCACCAGCCAGTGTCGTACTGGATCTTTCAGCGCGGAATGAAACGCGCATGTCCACAGATTCCACCAAGAGCCTTCCTGAACAGACGGAGGCGGATCTGCACGCTTTAAACCATCCGCTGGATGAACATGACAACGTTACCAACTCACTAAAAGACGTCTCTCCCGAAGAAACCAAGGCCTTTAGCACGTCTCCGATCGTTTTCATTGATGATCTGACTGCGCAGCACAAATCTCCTGATCTTGCAACGGCTTGTGACGAGGATGTTCCGTCCGCACGCAGCGCGGCTTGGAAGAATTGCTCGCTTTGGAACGTCAAGGAGTGACAAAGGCCAGCGTCGCGCGGTGGACCTGCGACCATGCCGATGCAGTCAGAGCCACCTGCCAGAAACTTCGTCGAGAAAATTCCTGACCAAGCCACATCATGTCACCAAACTTCGACCTCCACAAAACTGCCAACTCGGTCCACCGGAGGAAAATAGGACCGTTTTCCCTGCAACGTCGCAGCTTGGCCGAAATCAAAGACCACCACGGCAGAGTCAATGTCGTCCGCCAGAGTCGACATCGACGAAGGTACAAGCCAATGCCAATGTCCAGCGTCTACAACGACATTGCGACCGACCACGGCGACATTTCCAGACGAAGTCACAGCGTGGCCGTGTCCGGCCATTCCGGAAACAGCCAGTGCCGCCCCCCGGAGACATTGTCGGCCGCCCGCGCGCTTGCAGTCATGGCCGAGTGTGATGACGAAGAATGACACCGGGGTTTGAGCGCGGGCAGGGAGAGCGAGGCAGAGGAAGACGAAGACCAGACAATAGAACAGCTGGCCCAGGAACGGGTGCTGTCTCCGTCTCTGTTCTTTACAATATACATATATATATATATATATATATATATATATATATATATATATATATATATATATATATATATATATATATATTCAAAAATGTATCAAGCACGTAGGAAAAATTGTTTTCCGGAATGAACTGACGTTTCGGCCGCGGGACACTCCGACGAAGGCCGGTCCCGCGGCCGAAACGTCATTTCTTTCCGAAAAACAATTTTCCTACGTGCATGATATATTTTTCTGATGCCTTCTTTTGTGGTGTTGTTTATCGAAATGAATACTGAGCTTTATGATGCATGGTCACGTGGGCTACCACTTAGGCTTTTTTTTAGAGTGCGACATCAGGCCACATCAAGACGAGGCAGCGTCGCCGTCGTCGCTGCCGTCGCCGTCGGTGGCGTAACCGATAGACATGAAAAAGTTACCAATAGACATGAAAAAATAAAAGCAGGAAAAAAAATACCCAGGAACGATTGGGATTTGAACGGCAGTCGTGCATTCTACCACAAAGCTATGCTGGTGCTTGGAGCTCGTTCGCAAAGAGACCCTGTACAGACGTCATATTTGGCAAGTAATTGTGCTAAACTATGTAATGCAGTGTGGAAGAAGCGTTGACTAACAACCAATCGTCACACAATGCTTATTGCGCAACGAGTGTCTGCTTTAGTGCTTCCCACTTACTGCAAAGTGCTCAACCCTAATATTTCATCGTCCTCAGCCGCATGCGCCATCAAGAAAGTGCACATAATAACTTACTGATGCGCTTTAATCATTCGTCCAACTGCACTACAGAGGCAGTGGGAGCTTTTCGTTTCATTGAAAGTGAGGGAGACGAATATGTGAGGAACCCATCTGTAGGTCTTGGTGTCAATAAAGTTCGTTAGCTGGATTTAAATAAAAGTCTAAAATTTTAGAACTGTCATGTATGTTTTCTTGTTGTTGATTTCTCATTTTTTACGGCTCACAGCCATGTACCTCTTTGACATGACTCAGTGTTTTTTATTTCACCTGATTACTCTGCTGCGCAGGTTCAATCGTCCATCACGTGAGAAGGTGCTTTATTTGTCATGAAATAAACTTGAGTTGAGTAAGCCTCTGTCGTGTCTCTCTTTTTTTCTTGTCTCTTTTAAAGCTTTTCAACTCTTATAATGAATTCCCGGACTTGTGTAAGTATTTCTAGTGCAGGTTATAGACCCCGAAAAATGACATGAAACTTATTTTCATGAAAAAAAAATTGGGTATAAAATTGTGCGTTTTTTAGCCACAAGAAGCACTCTGCATCCATTTCCCCCAATTTCTCAACTTGTAAAATTTATTCGCAGTGAAAAAAAAAAAACAAATGAGAGGAATTCTGATTAGTATATTATACCAATTTGCCATCCAAGGAAAGACTTCATGGATTTACAGCTTACTGAAAGCATTTCTGTGCGATCTCAGTGCACGACAACACCAGAGAGTCGACATTTCGGATCCCTCCCTTACGGCTCCCTTCTAAGCATATTGTTGCGAATATATTTATAACTTATTTACAATAGGGAATAGTCCAGCAGTCAAGACGGCGGCTGTTATTTTCCCGAACACCGACACGTCGTCTCCCTCCCTATTCGCACACTTCACCATAGTTATAGCTGCAACCCAGCAACATCGACCTCCGGCGGGGAAAGCGCCGACTCGGCGCTTGTTAGCAGGTGTTGGGCGAAAGGTACGGCTTCAGGCGAGCGACGTGGACGACGTTTGAAGATGTCGAGGGCACCGTAGGGTCCAGAGGGGGCTATGTCATAGGTAACGTCAGTCACCTGGCGTAGCCACGGTAGGGGCCGGAGTACTTGGGCAGAAGCTTTTCGGGCTGGCCAACGCGCCGAGACGGTGACCACAGGAGAACGAGGTCACCCGGATTAAAGCGGACGTTCCGGTGGTAACTGTCGTATGTATGCTTCTGGCGGAGCTGCGAGTCCGAAAGGCGTCGATGGGCAATCTGGCGGGCCTTTGCGGCTGTGCTAATAGCGTGGCGAGCATAAGCTGTGGGTATGTGGGCAGGGGTGGGTACGAGCATGTCCAACGGCAAGGTCGGTACTCTTCCATACAAAAGGTAGAAAGGAGAATATCCAGCAGTGTCCTGGCGCGAGCTGTTGTAAGCAATAGTAACAAAGGGTAGCGCAATGTCCCAGTCGCGATGATCAGTCGAGACATACACAGTCTCTCTCGACTATGTCAACAATATCATAGTATGAGAAATTTGTAACCCAGGTAATATTATTATCATTATTAAATGCGAAGCATTTCATAGCGAACTTCGGTGACTTTGAGCGTATCTATCTATCTAGCTATCTATCTAGCCGCGTACGACTTTGTGCTCTCCTGGCCGTATCGTTAATGGGATTTATGCCAAATTTGGTATGGCATAACATGACTCTATGACGAACATAAATGGCTGGTCATATCATGAAAATCATGAATAGCTTGTCATGAAAAGTATGATTTACATACCACGCTCATGGAGCGCTCGCGGCCGTTTCGTTAGCTTGATATACACCAAACTTGGTATAGAGTGACGTGACTGTATGACGAATATAAATGACAAGTGGTAACATGTAAAGCATGATATGTCATGAGCGACATGACTTGCATTCCACGCTCATGGCGCGCTTGCGGCCGTTTCGTTAGCTTGATATACACACCAAATTTGATATTGAGTGACATGACTGTATAACGAACATAAGTGGCAGGTGGTAACATGAAAATCTTGCGATGCATGTCATCTACAAGGCCAATTACATGCCACTCTCACGGTGCGCTTGCGTCCAGTTCGCTAGCTTGATATACACCAAAATTGGCATTGCGTGACGTGACTGTATGACGAACATAAATGACTGATCCTATCATGTAAAACATGACATGCAAATTATGCAAAGCATGATTTGCTTCTTCGCATTACATCAATTCCCACAGTGCGTGGAATCTGGCGGCTTTTTAAACATTTGGCTTTTTACTATGGTTATTTGAGTAGTCCTATACATAACGGGATGCTATCCTAAAGAGCGAAAAGGACACAAGAATTTCGGCACAAGTCGGCTCAGCACTACTGAACCAGAAGCCATAGCCCCATGGCTTTTGGCGTTAATGCGCTTCACATTTAAATACCACACCCCTTCACCACGCTTCTCACACATCGTATATGAGGCGCGTCTGCAGCACAGTTCCTTCTTGGCAAATCTAACGTGGGTGACGTTTCAGTTATTTCCATTGAAATGTCATGGGGACGAGTATCGACTTCGCTTACCTAGTTTAATCATTATTTACCATCAATCTTGTTTAGCAGATGGTGGCTGATATCCTTTTCCCATTTTTTATGCTAATTACCAACGCCACTGAAGCCTGGTTCACTTATACTTGCCTGACTTTGAGAATTGACACTTTGAATTTGCGTATTTACCTTTTTAAGTGCAAAAAGTGGGGCATAGTACAAAAAAAGAGATCAGAGAAGAGAACGACGATACAGGCTGTGTCAACGCCCATTCTCTAGTCTATGTTCTGTACTGCGCCCTACTTTTTGCATTTAGAATGAATGGTTGCCAACTAGCCCAAATGGCTGTTTTGCTGGAACTGTATTTTGCCTTTATTGCTTGACAGTTTTTACTGCGATACGCTTTAAATGTGAAATAAGCCAACCAAGAACGAATCCAACGAATGTACAACAGACATTAGTTGTAGCATTGAACGCTAGCGCCTCAGAAACTGAGTTAAACCACCTCAGAAAATGAGAAGTCTAACCCATGGTTCGCCACATCACTACGTTTACTACGCAAGAAAAAAAACGACACTATGATAGCGCTGTGGTGAAGTGCGCGGAGTTTGAAGTGCGCGCCGTGAAAACCAGACGGAAAAGGACGAAGAAGCAAGCTCGTTCGGAAGGTCGCGGATTCGATCCCGGCCTTGGCGTTGGTATTTCGATGGAGGCGAAATGCCAGAGACTGGTGTGCTGGGTGATGTCAGTGCACGTTACAGAACACCAGAGAGTCAAATTTTCTGAAGCCATCCACTACGGCGTGCCTCATAATGATATCATGCTTTTGGCGCGCAAAACCTTTGATATTCTTTCATTAAACTGTATGATGTTAAGTAGATGGAGCGCAGGAAATAAGATCACCAGTACCGTTCAAGCTAAGAGCACGCAACTTAGAGAAACTTGCATTTTAAATACCGGGTAAAAGAATAATTTAAGTGCTGTAGTGCCACTAGAAACTCTCCCCCTACGGCATAGTGGAGAGTTTTCACCCCGTAGGCACCCATTTCGTGTGCCATCTATATCAGTTCGTGTTTTCCAATGCAGGAACCAATGCCGTTGTATCATTCGGCTGTTCTTATTCACTTGACTTGAGCATTATAATCGATACGTTTAATTATGTCTCATGCATGAATAATTGTTTAAACACTGCATCAAGCTCTTACTCACTCCAGACCTGCAATTTACGCTGATATCCAACGCTTTTTCACAATTATGGTTTTCCTGATGCAAGAGGCATCTATGGTCATGCGTCTGTATTTCTCGGCTCAATGTGACTGTTGACTTTTATCCGTGCTGAACACATGACTGCAAAGCTTCATGCATTACCTTTCGGAACTATATTAGCGGTGAGATTTATTAATTAGCTGACTATTACTGAAAATGATAATTAGTGCTTTTATTACCGCCGCTTAACATAAAAGCTGAACTTGTGCATCTCATTTCCATCCTTAAGTAAAGAGTTGCCCACGAAGCTCACAACCTGTTTTACTGAATCTTTGGAGTAAGAAATGTAAAAAAATTGTGAAAGCTTACTCTTATTGTGGGACGTGAACCCTCTCACTTGCTTTTTATTTTTCCATATCGGTGTGTAATCCTCAAATTCATATTGATATCTCCTGAGTGAGAAGAAACAAATTCAATGCATATATGGTGTTGTAAGCTACTTAATGTGTTGCTTTATTGAGCAGATAACAAATGTAAAGATACAACTAGCATACTTGCGCGCCGCTGCCACAGGCTAATTTTATATTAGTATAGAATTATTCCTTCATATGGAAGTGCAAGACTGGATCTCATCATGAACAAATATTCTTGCCGGCGTTTTATTTCGCAATCATATCAGACGATACACGAACTTTGGTACACGTGCCAAACGCTCACAGAAAGAAGGGTAGGTGTTTCTTTTATCAAGAGAGTATAAAGCATGTCATATGTATCGCACGTATTTTGATGCATGTACAGTCTCTAAGTCACGTGCGGGAGGGATCTCATTTTTTATAATACGACATTCTGTACATGTATACATGTACACAATGTTTACATATATACATAAACAAATGGTAAAAATGCATTACAATTGCTACGCAGCAATCTTGCAGATATCTTGAATCTGAGCATAACACGCTGCTTCATTGCAATAACCTGCATTCACTGTACCCTTAGCAGCCATTTGAGGGGGTATGGTGAGGAAGATCAACTAAAAAAAATGATTTTTTATGTAATTACTAAAAAAAACAATGCGCACTCTGAGGTGAAAAACTGCATTGTTGAGCACATGGGATCACTCGAAGCCATTTAGAAAAGGCGCCGAAAACAGCGCCTCCTGACGGATGCAAAACGCCTATGTATATCCCATTTTCAGTCAGTGCATATGCATGTATGTATAATTTGTATCAAATATTTCTAGACTGGTAAAATATATTCATTTCGTGCAACTTTTCATTCCAAGTTATCCCAGCAGTAATGCTTTTGTAGCGGGTCTTGTGAGCACATTCTGCACGTTTTTTAAACATAATGGCGCGTTTTTCTGACGGTCAGTTTTTTTTTAATTTTGAAAAATTGTGTGAGCAATTTTCTGAACGAAAAAAGAGAGGGTAAGCTTATGTATTGGGAGAAATTGCGGGGGCGAAAAAGAAAAAAAAGATATCCATATCCTAGATTAATATGGATGTCAACAGTGATATAAACAGTATTAGTACTCGTACTGTTATTACTTCTAGTGGCACTGAGGCAATATTCAATAAATATGAATACGCATTTATGGTAGCCACACTTCTGTATCAAACTTAGGCGAACCAGCATCGCAGCCCAGTGATTTATATGTTAGGTCACAGGCAAGACATTATTTCACTAAAGAACGAGGCCAGCACGAAACAAAGCGTCCCCTTATGTTGTAGGGACCCGCACTACAATAGGGTTCGCGAGCGCCCGTGGGAAGAGCGACAGGTGATTTCGGCTCTAGTTCGTGACGTGCTGTGGCGTGGGCTCGTTCTGTTCTATTTTCTTCTAATCTGGACAGGCTTAATACAAGGTGCCGCTAAGCAATAAAGCATAATCAGAATACATTCTTGGCTGTAAGCGACTTCATTTTTATCATTCATAGTTATATATACCCCAGCAGTGAAACGCTCAATAAACAAAAAACAATAAAGCATTTTAAATGTTTGAGCTGCCTTAAATGTTTCCACTGAAAATATCCGTAACTTAACTGCCATGAAATAATTGCGAGACATATAAGCACTATAGCGTCAGGGTAGCTATGACGACTCACCCGTTCCAAGTCTTGAACACCAATAGCTGAGACAACGTTCGGGCATTTGGATTCGCCGTTGTTTTTATTGCTTTAACGCATGCTATGCCAGGACGGCCCCGCGTAGTTAGGTGCAAATACAAGGGGCTGGTAACCATGAACTATACAAAATAATACAATGTGGCATTAGATCAACATCTTTGGAAATCATCCAAAGGCGTCGGGAAAAGGTAGGCACATCTAGTAAGAACGCTGCAGTTTTCACTTGAGATATTGACGGCCGTAAGGGAGTCGTACAGCCGGTTAAAAAACTTGCATCGGGAAAGAGACCACGCTTCAAGCTATATATTTATATATAGAAGCCGTGCTTCATTGTGTTGTTGCATCGCTTATGCCCGAGTTAAGAGTATTGTATGTGCAATACCGTTCTTGACGACCTTTGAGTGACCCGAGCAATAGCTCAGAAGATATTTTTTTTTAAGTATACGAAGGACAACACCAGAAAACATGTACTGGTTAAAATTACACCATCTTCCCGAGGGGGAACCATGGGGTGATGCGGAGCATCGCGGATCGTTAGCGCTCGCGGTCGCGTGCAGCATCGGGAGCGCCCTCTCGTTGTTGACGTTTACACGAGGCTTCCCGTTCTCCAAAGTCGGGTTCCGCCGCTCGCCTCGTACGTTTACGTTGAACTTCACGGTCCCGAAACTCAGGTTCTGCTGCTCGACGTTCACGAACCAACGCTGCTTCACGTGCTCGAAGCTCAGGATCCGCTGCTCGACGTTGACGCTTCGAGGCCGCTTCGCGCTGACGAAGTTCAGGGTCTGCCGCTCGCTTCAAGCGTTTGCGTTCAGCGTCGCGTGCCCTTCGCTTCGCAGCTTTGTCTTGAGTGGACGGAACGTTGCTAGTGTTTGGGCTGATGCTGACGCGTGCTTGCGTCAGCCCACTCACCTGACGGAACTGTTGCTTCCATCACACTTCATCGGAAGCATCAATGGAGTGAAGCGGAGTCAACCGAAGCAAGCGCGGCACTGAACGCGCGCAGCGCTCTTACTGCTTACAGGAGGAGAGTAGCGCATGCGCCGCGAGAGCAGAAGCGAGAACGCAGGAGAAGCGCAAGCAGGTGGTAGGAGAGAAGTGGAGAGAGTAACACGCAGCTGTTGGAGAGAGGGAAGGAGGAGAGTTGCGCATGCGTAGTGTGAGTGCGGACGCCGACGCCGCGTGACATAGACCCGAGCAAGAGATGCTCCGCATCTAAAAAAACACATAAGCTATACGCGCAATACACTCATCCTTGTTATAATTCTTCCAGCGCTAATATTGACGAAGACAGGACACAGAAGTCCATGTCGAACGGCAATAGTAATTAACGAGAATTCGCTTCCAAAAAACACGATATCTTTATGAGGGGACCCCGTAGTGGAAGGCTATCGAAATTTCGACCAGGTGGGGTTCAATAATGTGAACCCAAATCTGTGTAAAGTTCAGAATTTCTGTTTCTCAAAATGCGGGAATGAGAGGAAACTGTGAGCCGTGAATTAAGGAAATCGAAATCCTAAGTAGAAGTGATGACAGATTAGCTGCCGAACTATCCGAAGCATTCTTTGTCATGCAGAAAGGATACAGGTGCGTCAGCACCACACAGTGCTCGACAGCATCGAAGACGCAGGTATCCTAAATAGCATCTTAGATGCTCCTTGAGTATCTTGTGGATCACTGCTTGTATTTGCGATACATTAAAGATTGTATCCTGTAACTTAACATACAAGATACATTGACGGCAGCATCACATTGTGAAACAACAAACATTTGCTGTACTACGCTTTTCAAGCTAGCAATGCATCACTAAGCCACCTGCATGAAACTAAAGGCAGTAACATTCTTTTAACATTGCGCCAAGGCCCTTCAGCAAGGGCTTTCGGTGAGGTCACAGGGTCTTTAATGTTGGAGCAAAGGCATACAATGGCGCTCGCGCCGTCTCAAAAAATAGAAGCGTGTGAACATCTGCGCCCAGCTTACCCTTCTTCTCTTTTATTTTTAATTAGCTGTGTCAGTGTCATGGCGCATGCTTACTTAGCTGTTGTCCTGCACCGCATATGAAATGCGTTCGACATCTAGTGCGCGAAATTTGACACCGGTTACTGCATTTATCAAAGCCTCTCTTGCATAGGGCTTCGTTACGACATCGCAAGAATGTAAGAAGGGGGGTTGCTATGAGTCACGTGACTATCAAACGCCAGTCATTTAAACGATCTGGTGGATTTGAATTTGACTCGCACTGTGAGACTGACTTATATGCTTTAATGAAGAGCAGCATTCTGAAGAAGGTGCCACTCTGAGACAGAAAGTACATGGCGTTCGGCTTGGTGCATCGGAACGCTCGCGTCGGCTTTATTGTTACTCCTTGAGGTGCCTTGACGGTTTCTGCCGTTCATTAAAGAAGAGCTGCGCCGAAACGCCTTGTTTTATCCGATGGGCGTGCTAGGAAGTGAACTATCCTGCGACTTCGCAACCATACCTTACCCCCGGTTGATTTCATGGCCACAGACCGCGACTAGCAGCCTGAACCCCCAACAACCCCACCAACTCTTTGCTCCAATCCTGTTCGGCAATCCTTTCTTCAGTGGTACAGACGACCAGGACGCGGAAGACTGGCTGGAATAGTATGACCTGCTAAGCAAGCACAAGAGATGGGATGATGCACACAAGTATACCAGCGTCATATTTTAGTTAACTGACATCGCCAGAGTGTGGCTCGGTAACCGCACACTGACCTAACTACATAGTCAGCCTTCAGAACGGCATTCGCCGAATTTTTCGGCTGTCCAGGTCAGTGCCGAACAGCGCCTGCTTGGTCGAGCTCAGCAAAATGGTGAAATTTACTCCAGTTAAACTGAAGATGTGGTAACCCTCTGCGGCCGCATGGACCCATCAGTGAAGAAGGCGTAAAATATCCAGCGTATCTTGAAATGGGTCTGTGGTAATGCCTTCCTGATGTTCATCGCTAAGAACCCGAAAACAGTAGCAGACGTCATGCAATGTGCCCAAGCTGTGATGAACTCTGGAAACGACGTGACGCTGCTCGTCGCGCCAGTGTCAGGTGAAACCATTGCCACATTTTTTGTCTCCTGGCCTTGTGCAGCACCACGTTGCTTTAATCCGAGAGATCAAGACCACAAGAAGACTGCTTCATGTGGCAGTCTTCATGTGGTCCACATATCCCTGCTGACTTCTGTTGTCCCCAGTAGAAAACAGCGCTAAAAGACGGGACGAAGAGAGGACATGAACCACGGCGCCTTGGTTTGTGTCCTTTCGTCCCGTCTTTTAGCGCTGTTTTCTACTGGAAATCATGAACCAACCAGCCAAAATGCGTACCCTATTGGACTTCTGTTGGACTCGACGGAACCTGACCGAAAATTGAGCGATATGCTGACGATGTACCTCGATTCGGATCGCTGAAACTCGGAGTGCGTTCTCGCCTTCTTGACGTACGCACATAATACTGTGACTCAGGCGACCGCGAAATTCCCTCCATACTCTATACTTTATGAACACGCGCCCTTCTGAAGACTAGCCACCAATTTTTTCGTACTGCTCCTACGTGTCTCAGTCGACAACAGGAAAAGCTGTCGCCACCTTGCCCGATTCCTCACCACTTTCGATCAGCAATGCCAGAAACATCATCGCGACGGCTGGAAGTCTCCATCGTGTTATATCCCGGGTTCTCTTGCGTGGCTGTGGGTCCCTTCCGCCAGCGCTCGTCATCAACAAAACTTCTCTCGAAGTGCCACGGCTCCTACCCCGTCGTCAAGCAATAATCACCCGCAAATTACTTCTTTGAGCTGCTTCCGCCATTTTCTGATAAATGACGCCGTGGACGTGAGGCTGTGCATATAGGCCGGCTCAAGCCTTACTACAATCCTACTGTAGTCTCTTGCCCCTAAATTGTAACCATGATTCTTTTTCCAGAAGGCAAATTGATGTAAACAACATCAGCATCGTTCCGAAAGGCAGAGGGTGCCACTCTCAGGCAGAAATAAAAGACGACGACGTGTGGGTTGGTGAATCACAATGCTCGCATCTGTTCTTCTGTTATATCTTTAGGTGCCGCGATGGTTTGTACGGTTTAATAAAGTAGTGCTGCGACGAAACCACCTGTTTTAAATAGGAGACTATTCTAACAATATTAACTCCAGCTGAGCGAAGTTACGTCAAATGGAACAAGCATATACCTAACAGGATAAACAGAATAAACACCCCTGTTTTAAATAGGAGACTATTCTAACAATATTAACTCCAGCTGAGCGAAGTTACGTCAAATGGAACAAGCATATACCTAACAGGATAAACAGAATAAACACCCCTGTTTTAAATAGGAGACTATTCTAACAATATTAACTCCAGCTGAGCGAAGTTACGTCAAATGGAACAAGCATATACCTAACAGGCTAAACAGAATAAACACCCCTGTTTTAAATAGGAGACTATTCTAACAATATTAACTCCAGCTGAGCGAAGTTACGTCAAATGGAACAAGCATATACCTAACAGGATAAACAGAATAAACACCCCTGTTTTAAATAGGAGACTATTCTAACAATATTAACTCCAGCTGAGCGAAGTTACGTCAAATGGAACAAGCATATACCTAACAGGATAAACAGAATAAACACCCCTGTTTTAAATAGGAGACTATTCTAACAATATTAACTCCAGCTGAGCGAAGTTACGTCAAATGGAACAAGCATATACCTAACAGGATAAACAGAATAAACACCCCTGTTTTAAATAGGAGACTATTCTAACAATATTAACTCCAGCTGAGCGAAGTTACGTCAAATGGAACAAGCATATACCTAACAGGCTAAACAGAATAAACACCCCTGTTTTAAATAGGAGACTATTCTAACAATATTAACTCCAGCTGAGCGAAGTTACGTCAAATGGAACAAGCATATACCTAACAGGATAAACAGAATAAACACCCCTGTTTTAAATAGGAGACTATTCTAACAATATTAACTCCAGCTGAGCGAAGTTACGTCAAATGGAACAAGCATATACCTAACAGGATAAACAGAATAAACACCCCTGTTTTAAATAGGAGACTATTCTAACAATATTAACTCCAGCTGAGCGAAGTTACGTCAAATGGAACAAGCATATACCTAACAGGATAAACAGAATAAACACCCCTGTTTTAAATAGGAGACTATTCTAACAATATTAACTCCAGCTGAGCGAAGTTACGTCAAATGGAACAAGCATATACCTAACAGGCTAAACAGAATAAACACCCCTGTTTTAAATAGGAGACTATTCTAACAATATTAACTCCAGCTGAGCGAAGTTACGTCAAATGGAACAAGCATATACCTAACAGGATAAACAGAATAAACACCCCTGTTTTAAATAGGAGACTATTCTAACAATATTAACTCCAGCTGAGCGAAGTTACGTCAAATGGAACAAGCATATACCTAACAGGGATAACAGAATAAACACCCCACCAAGCAACCACACGTGCTTGCTTGGTGGGGTGTTTATTCTAACAGTTCTTAAATCGTAGCTTAATTCTTAGCAAAATGATTGCTTCTTTAACTGTCCTTCTTGTACATCCCATATGTTAACTAGGGCACTGTACTATTTATTTTGTCTTTTTACTGCAATGTGTCCGATGTAACATGCTGCCAAAGATCCCGGCTTCATTATTATAATTGTTTGCGTCATATATAACGCTGCTCTTTTGCATTCCACTTAAGTTTATTGCTATTTCAAGGTGATGTGAAGGACGAATATGCCACAATTGCGACGTTCCTGGAGTGTTACGTAAGTTCTGCTCACTGCATTGTAAAATAGCACAATTCACATCGCATTGTAATAATGTAAACAGCTGCGGGGCATCTTAAATATTTTTCCACGGGTTTTTGAGAAACACTGCTATATCAAATCTTCCGTTTTTCTTTTCCTGAGCGTTCCAACGAGGCGTTTTATGTGAATAATAATATCTGTGGTTTAACGTCCCAAAACCACGATATGATTATGCGGGACGCCGTAGTGGAGGGCTCCTGAAATTTCGATCATCTGGTGCTCTTTAACGTGCACTGACATCACACAGTACAAGGGCCTCTACCATTTCGCCTCCATCGAAATGCGACCGCCGCGGCCGGGATCCAACCCGCGACCTTCGGGTTAGCATTCGAGCACCCTAACCGCTATACCACCGCGGCAGGCACGTTTTCGGTTATTTATCATACACACAGATTTTTTACTATTGTATTAGCTTAAGAGAAGGTTTCACGACAGCTCATAATTAATTGTGATTTACTTTGCTATACTTATTCACTGTGAATGTTCGATAGAAAACAGTCATTCTATCTTACTTAGCTAAGTCTGTTTTTTGTTTTTTATTTAGGCAGCCCTAATTATATTTACTATTATTAATCATCAGATAGTCGCCGCTATAAATGGCAACAATGAAATTGTGGCGGTTGACTGCTACGCAAAGGTAAATGTAACTGGTAGCGAAGCTTCCATAGAAGCCCATACGTTCAGAAGTTGGCGGCTCACCAGCTGCTCATGGGGCTTAGCGCCGTCTGTGTGACGAGGGAACACTTCCCGTGGAAGAAAAATAAAACGGATATGACGCAATATCCGGTAAATAAGTGACGTCATCTTTTTGGAACTAGCGCGAATATTCATCTAAAAGTAGTTTTCGTCGGCCTCTGATCGCCAAGGACTCGCGTGAAGGCAAGCAGGCGAGTCCTCGACGAGTGCGCTTCAAGCAACGCCAGCTAAACTAATACCGAATTATGACTAGACAGCGGTCTACAGCCGTTTAATTCGCCTTTGTTTTAGTTGGAAACTTATTTTTGGAACTTCTTTTCAGCACTCGTGGTATCTTTCGCATTTGAATTACAGCAAGCAGCAGCGTACCGAGGCAGACGCTCAGCGTTAAATGTTATCCGCATCGTCTCGTTGCCCGTTGTACACTGTATTCGACACATTCACCAAAGATGAAACGCACATCACAAATCGGTGCACGGCAAAAATTCGTTTCCCACCACAATAGTTCAGACAATGCATGCAATTGCGGAACACCAATACATATTAGGGGGGCTAGTCGTCGCAGACGAGCTTTAGGAGGTGCGTCTTTCCTTTCGCCGTAAGGGCTGCAGCTGCACTGAAGAATAACGGCATGCGCCTCTCTCAGAGAGCGCTAAGTAAAAGGTTCATCTTAATAATTAAGCGCTTTCATAAATTCTCTGCTCATTGCTGCGGCATAATAATTCATCGCAAAAAATGTGATTTTTAAAACATAACGATTGCTTCGCCCTTGAATAAAACTTGGTTTTTTGGCATTAGTGTTTGTTGGCTCCACACCTATCGCGCTTGAATTGCAGCACCCATAACTCCCCATGCTGATATCGCTGGCAATACGTTTTGAACCGCTTTTCGTCCGAAGCTTCGCGACTTGTGGATATGGATAGAACTTGGCTACGCTTTGTGCATCTATACAATGCTTTAAAACCGTTTCTGGACTTTTCATGTTTTCTTGTAGGAGCAATTTTTAAACGATTGCACGTTTGGGAGTACGCCGCTGACAAACGCTTTACTCTAGCAGATAAGTAGCATATAAAAAGTCATTGCACCTTTTTTATGCTCCGCATAAACACGATGCGTCACAATATATGTCGATACCAGCGTTGTTGCCGCTGTACACGTGTGCGGTAGTCAGGTACTGCCTAAACTGTAGTATGTTTACGGGCAAGGTAAAACTGCACACCGGTATTCGGGCCACCATTCGGACGGTTCCTATTCAAGCTCTGGTAATTATATAGCAACCCGCTAGCTGGTCTGGAAGCAAGGTGGCGACTCTCATTATTTAATCAAGCGACAAGGAAATCTGCTACAAGGCATTGTTTAAAGAGCTCTCGTTATAAGCAGCTAACAGGTTTGTCTCAGAACACATTTAGTGAACTTCACATTAAAAAGATTTTCAAACTGAATGTCACTGCCACGTTGCGCTCCTGTTTAGAAGGGCGTGAACAATAATATTTGCTATTGATGTCAATGTTTGTAGCCGGCTCAGTGCATGCTTTGCTTGTTAATGCTCTCCGCTGACAAAAATGCGGAATTTTCCCCCAAGGTTGACGAACAGATATCGCGTGCTAAATTCTCATCTTGCTACGATGGCTCTAGCTTACCACAGCACCTTTGAAGAAGCGAAAAACAAGAAAGGACAGACGGACGTTTGTAAACGTGACTGGACGGAGGCGTTGGCATGTAATCGTAGTTTGCGAACACTATTATGTGCGTTTGCCGCAAGGTCATATAGATCTGTACTAACAAATTTGCAAGTGTGTTGAATGTATTTTAAGATACCCTACTGCTCTCGAACCAGTCGTATTACGACGACTGCGGCTGCGTAATATCACTGGACAGGCGCTTTAAAAATGCTATACCTGCTGCTCGCTACCAACGGGGCTAGACTCGAACAAACACGTCAATTCAAAGCACATCATAGTGACATTCAGTGCGAGCATGGTGCCCTAGTCTTTGCGGTGCCTATTACATTAGCAATATAA
The DNA here is from genome assembly GCA_030522465.1 of Rhipicephalus appendiculatus. Lineage (NCBI taxonomy): Eukaryota > Metazoa > Arthropoda > Arachnida > Ixodida > Ixodidae > Rhipicephalus > Rhipicephalus appendiculatus. The sequence continues at coordinate 27,459 of JALIZH010023298.1, read as the reverse complement.
GTAAAGGTTTTAAGTATCCTTGGCTCCTAAGCGAGAAGGTCTATTTAAATATCTTACCCAATATGGATATGACCTCTGAGGTTTATATTTTGCAGCTGAAGGGCCAACCTAGAAAGGAAAAAATTGTGGTTGATCCCTCTTACATAGAAATCGCTATAACACACGAAAGTGAAATATGTCTTCACAGATGTAGTTGAATGCTTATTGGACATTGACATATAATATATGTTGGTATTTAGTGGCTACAGCACCTTTAAACGTAGATGTACCCATAGTGGCGCGTGTTGACACATCTCCATCACGACAACCAACGACTCGCGACCGGGATACATTTTCAGGAGACACTGCGTTGCGTGCACCGAACAATCGCGCAAATCACACATGAACCACAAGCGTTCGCAAACCGTAGAACGGGTTTTCACTAAATCGTTTTGTGAACTCACGGTCCGCTGCAGCGAAGGGTGCAAGATTTATAATGGTCGGCGACCGTCCTGCACATGTGCTTGGCATGCGGCGTCGTGTTAGCGAGCAGCGTGCGGCTGGTGGGTCGTTTCGGCGAAAGTACGATAATTTCGGTCCTGCTTCGGTGTGCGCAAGGCAAGCAGTTTGGTCACAATGCGCTCAACTTCGGAAACGCGAGAGGAAGAGTTCTCCGCTTGAGCTGCGACCGCGCGGAGGCCTCCCGCTCCCCTCCTGGCGTGTCCTTCGCTGCATCAAACTCACTTGCGCGACATTCGCCCGTTGACGCCGTTGTCTTTCGGCCGCGCTTAATGCAGCAGTTCTCGTAGTCGGTGCCATCGCACTCGTATCAGTAGACGGCGTAGAAACACCGCTGGTGCATATGGAAGCTGCACACATGAGCACAACGCGATAAACAAAGCACGTAACTGCGTCGACACCGAGTCAAACAAGCGTATAGCGCGTCACAATTACAACCTCTGTTCGTGGCCTCCGCAATTAACTTCAGAAACATCGGAGCTGATCGCGGAGGCCACGCTCCGCTGTGCTGAGTAGGTCTAACGCTACCTAGGTGGCGTTGGTAGGGCGCATTAAGGGTAGCGTCCGTTCGAATGCTGGCATCGAGGCGCCGTAGTGCTGACACTAGAGAAGCGTTGACTGTCGGTGCTCGCTGGTGTCATAATGCAGTACTTCTCTTCTGTGCTGGTAGGCAGCGGCAGCGCCCCAACAAACCAAGAGCGCAGGTACATGGAGAAGGAGTGTGAGATATATAAGGCGCGTCTAAAGAGCTCTTCGCAAATGTGTTTGTGGCGCAGCTGGCTGAGCGCCCGGTCTCTATCGCCGCGGAGCGAGAGGTCACGGGTTCGACTCCCGGTTTCCCAAATTTTTGAAAATTTTTTCTTCTGGTTTCTTTCTTTGTATTCTGTTCGTGTGAATTTTAAGAACGTCACATCCGTGACGGAAATACGTCAGTAAAGTCTTGGGGGACCCCGGCATAAAACACTTTCGTGTCAAAAAACAATCATTCAACTCTACTTGGCGCTTTGAAAACATAGAAAGTAGTTGTCAGTAATCAAGCCACTCCCTTACGTGAGCTTTTTTCATACAAAGCTTGTATTGCTGACTTGTGTATCTGGTATTGGTGGTGCTCCGTAAACCCCTTCCTCCTTACTCACAGTTGGCACGTACGAAATTAGTATAAATAAAACAAAAAATATTTCCTTTCCAGTGCTGGTGTTGGCCGGTTCGAAAGCGACTGCCTTGAACACCTAATCGCGCACCCATATTTATCCAATGTGAATTGAAGCATGCGAATGCATTCTACCGAATTGTCAAAAAAAGTGAGAAACAGTTAACTTGCTATGGGTGCTCACTGATACATTTCGTGTTGGCGGAATAAAAGTGATGTACTCGACAACACGTAAGGTTGATATCAGGAACTGCACATTTCCGGAACAATCCAAGTGCAAATTAATGGAATTCTGAAACCTGTTTTTCATGATAGTGTTATGGTTCTTTCGTTGAGCCTTTGTACACTGAAGAGCGCTGGAATAAACATGAAAGACCCCATGGCGATTTAGACCGAAAACAGTGCTCCGGGTACGGCCACTATCTACAGAGACAACATGAAAGAATGAAAGCAAGAAAAAATATAAATAGGTCTGGCACGGCCACGCCACGTTTCGTTTGCCTCATTTCCCCGATTGTGTAAAAGCTTCTGAGTTTTTTAATGTTAGGCTGTACTTTTGTCGTGATAAATGGAGACAAAGTCGTACGAAACAAATATTATGCTTAAGGTATTAAAATGAATGAGCAGGTGAGAAGCGCATACCTCATGGTGGAGCTTGCTTACCTAAGCTTGAGAGAACGGTTGGCAGTCGTGCTTGCTATGTTTTAGTATTTGTAGGGCTTTATTGCGGAAATAACACTTACTTATGCAGCCGAATCGGGAGCATTGCGCAAAGTGAGGGGAAGGGGAAGTCAGAAAAAACCACCCACGCATGCTACCTTGGTACAGAAGAGGCGACAAGATCGAGGCCTCAGCGATGGGGACCTCAATATCTCCTGGTCTGCTTTCAGCAGCATGAGGTGTGCCATTATTCGCGAAGTCTTAATGCTTTCGGGTGGCAAGTTCTACAGAATCATCTGCAGAATGAGAACGTGCAAGTAAAATCAGCCATTCTGACGTCTGCTCCTCATGATATTCGCTGATCTGCGTCAATTACCACCCGTGCGTGTCGCTGATAGTGTAAATAATCTTATAACATAACTGTGGTTCACGTCCCAAAAGTACGATATGAATTTGAGGGATGCTGTAGCGGAAAGCTCCGGAAATTTTGACCACCTAGGGTTACATGCCGTGCACCTAAACCTAAGTACCCGGGCCCAATTTATAAGCTTAAGCGGTACAACACCGAAGTCTTGAGCGCTGAAATGAAGATTGTGGGTAACTCTACATAACCACCCAATAACCATTTTTGCCCTCGTCCACACCCAGCAGCGAGGGCCACTGTGCATGCTCCCGCATATGGGCATGCTTTATAACAGGCCACAGCCTGCAGCCATGGGGCATTGGTCGGCTAATATGTTCTTCAACAACTTTACATTGTATGTGCTGTGCACACTGTAATAAAATAGTGTTACATTTTATGTTTACATGCGTTTCTCATGTACAATGACATTACGTTATGTGAAAACATGTATACTTTTTATGAAACATTTGATTCTTTTTTATTTGTTTGTCTTTGTGTTTGTTGGGGGGGGGGGGGGGGGGGGGGTAAAGGACGATAGCATATTTCTTGCTCCTTCATGTTGATGTTGCCATCCGTTGATGCCAAGTTCAAGGTACAAGTCGGCCTCGTCAAGCCTTTTTGTGGCTTTTAGCTCATGGCCGTCAAAATCTGTATTTGTAAAAATCTGATGTTGCCATAAAATAATCCTGAATCTGAAATGATTCTGAACTTTCGCAATGTATGCGTCTGTGCGCGGCGTGCTGTCCGCCGGGGACAGCGTGAGCAGGACCGGTGCGGAATTAGTGCGTGTAAGATGGCCGTAAGATTTTAGTTATGTTTTTTTCTTTGTCACCATAGCGTTGTAGAGTTTCCTGTGCATTAATAAAAGTTTTCCGGACTGGGACGCGGCCTCTTACTCTCACAGGATACCATGATGACGGGCGCCTCTGTCGGCAGGCCACTGCCAGACCCACCCGTATTGAGAGGCGCACTCGGGGTGCTCTGACGATGTTCAGCCTCGTCACCTTCTGGTATGTAGCGGGTTGTTAGGTCTGTTTCTTCCTAGAGGCACTGCGATGTGGATGCCATCACTTCCACATCACTTTGCACCAGCCAGCTACACTGCGCAACCTGGATAGGCTGTGGACTCGGTGAGTCCCCTCCCCTCGCAGTACACTGCAGAGGCTATGTCAAGGTTCTCTATGGCTGCCAGGAGTGGCATCCATGCTTGCTACTTGCAAGCGGCCACTTTCACGTAGGGTGCCAATTGAAGGGGGTTCGTATCGCCAGCCAGAGGAAGGCACTGCGAGAACGCTCGAAATTCAACCGCATTTCTTGGTAATCACTTAACAAAAACACTACCACGTGACTCTCGTCTCAATCCTTGCCTCCGGTGGGGCGCACACCCATGACGAACACACAAAGCATTCAGCACTGCCCACAGGTCCTCTCCCGACTCCCGGGCCCGCGCGGCTTCGGCTCTTAAAAAGCACCAGTGAGCCACGCGCATTGCCGCTGGGCTGTACGTGCCACTACCAAGCTTGTTAAACTAAGTGATTAATAAGCCCAGCTCCCTGAAGATGCACCTTTGCGAGTGGCCAGGTCGTGCGACAAAATTAGATGCCCTCTCTGTCGTTTTTCACCGAGATAAGGCTGTCCAACAAGAGGAAGTTTGGTTTATCGAACGTAAAATCGTCCCCAGCGAGCAAGTCATTGTTGGATCACGTCAAGCGAAGGACGTCAATATCCACATCCTAGATCGCCCGCCGAAAATACCCAACAAATGAATGTGGGTACCTTTCGTGCATAGGACTACAACTGAAGAAATATGAAGAGATGAGGAAAACGTTCTTGCCTTTGTTCGAAACGCATTGTAACCTATCTGTGGTGTACTGAACAGCTTCGCTGGTAATTCTCCTTCACAGTGTGGAACGACTCACAATTGGTAAGTTTTCTTAAATTATGTTCGCTACTGACGAACGCAAACTCATGCTAGGACAGTTTTAGCGAAACAGCCGACAGGGGAATGTGTGAGTGGGAGTAGCAGAAATTATTGATAGGCCTCTTTTGGCAATTCATAGGAAACGGGACGCACACCACATTCCCTTAAATACCGACTGCCGGCGCACAAACAAAAGCAAAAAGCGATATATTATTGATTCAAAGTAATGTCAGTTTTTGTGAAAATAGGTCCAGAGGTATTTTTTGTCTACAAGAAAAGTACGCTACTTCCACCGTTCGTACGTCGTATAATGAAAGAGAAATATAGCTCCATTATTTTTATGTAAGAGTTTACAGATAAATATATTATTTATTTATATCAGAGTATAGCATCTCTATAAACTGAACCGAAACAATAAGATCGGCCATTCACAAGTTTGTTCGGCAGCTATTCGGATCAGTCTCAAAATTTAGATGGTGTTGCCCGTCAGAATATTCAAACAATACCATCATATTATTCGCACCATGGTAAACGAAGGAATGGTTAGTTCTGAGCACTTGTTTCTATAAGCTGCTATTAAAGTTATATTGATATTCGGTATACCGTTAGTCACACTTGTGGTTACTAACATCTACAATATGCATCGAGGACATTTAATAAGTAACGCACCTTGTTGGCAGCTGCCAAATGTTGAGGTATAAATATAGCAATTAGAATGAATAACCAAATCTTGTAGAGAGCCATTGATGCCGTACCATACATTCGGCTCGAAGAGGTATTGGAATCCGAACTTTCTTCGAGTACGAAGAACTGTAAGCGACTCTATATATCCACTGCACGGTAACCTTCTCGTCACGGAGCAAAAGTTCAATGGCTAGGTAAAATGAAGGACACGGAGCATCGCCTGATGAGGAGTTATTGAAGAAAAAGTTTTGCGAATCTGAACATTTGCATGTACGGTCAGTTCATTACTCCTTTCTCGTTTATGTATCTACTTGAAGAATCGACAGCAGTTTTTTCTGAAAGGAGCCTGTGGTGTAGAAATAACCAGATAATATAAAGATTCCAGCGTTGGTATGGTACGGCGCGTTTTATAGGTTAAAACTGTAGATGGAATATTGCGATGTTTACGCATAAAACATTGTCAGAGGAGAACTTTCCATTTGCTGCACATACAGCTCGTTTTCACTTGCACATTTGACGCGGAGCACCACATACATTTCCTTCGTCTGCGTGGCCATTCTCTGTGAGGATGCTTGCGAAGAAATCTTGTGTCATTTTACGCTTTTACCATCTGCACTCCATTTGAACTTGTCCTACGCACAAAATTTTTCCTGTACTTTGAATATTTGCCTATCGTGTAGTCTGTGCTCGTGTCCGCCATGGTGGATAAGTGGCTACGGTGCTCGGTTGCTGACCCGAAGGTCGCGGGTTTGATCCTGGCCATGGCGGTTGTATTTCTGTGGAGGCGAAATGGTAGAGGCCCGTGTACTGTGCGATTCTAGTGCACGTTAAGGAACACCAAATGGTCGAAATTTCCGGAATCTTCTACTACGACGTCCCTCATAATCATATCGAGGTTTTGGGACGTAAAACTTAAGCTAAAATTATGAATCTGTGGTCAAGGCAAAGGTGAAATAACAGACTAAATATGTCGACAACTTCTTCACGAAACTGTGTAAGCACAACACCATTTTGCGGTCCCACTAGCTTTTGCAAGATACACCACGTGCCATGTTTTTTTCGTAACTGCGATAGAAACACTGGTAGGAAGGACGCTAGTCTTCTTTTTTGGTGGAAGGGTGTCGTCTTGGCTTTGAAGCTAATGCTAAATATAAATCGACTTTGGCATGCTTTTCCGCTTCATTATTCGTGCCGCTGAGGTCACACGCTTTCACGTTTAAACACCAGTGCTATCGACGACTTCCTTATGAACCCATTCAAACTTTCAATTGAGCTGACAGTTAAGGTAAAGAAAGCGTAGGGGACATTATTTGTAAATTTTAACTGCGGTGTAGTAGACATGACATAATTGGAAAGGTACTAAAGTGGACGAAAGACATGGCTAGCTCTTTCGTTGTAGGAATAGGTATAACACGAAAATGAAATGGCTCTTCAGAGAAGTAGAGGATTGATTACTCTGCATTGATATATAACCAGTTGTACAATATATCTTGCTCTTTGGCAGCTATAACACATATGAAAGTGCCATAGCTACCCTTCTTGCTTCGAAGCGCTATAACAATCGTTAACGTTTCGGGGAAAAAAAACATCATCCATCCCCGCCTGGCGGACATTGATGAAACAGCGAAGCTGGTGGCGTGCATCATCATCATCATCATCATCATCATCAGCCTGTCTACGCCCACTGCAGGACAAAGGCCTCTCCCATGTTTCGCCAATCAACCCGGTCCTGTGCTTTCTGCTGCCACGTTATACCTGCAAACTTATTAGTCTCATCTACCCACCTAATTTTCTGTCTCCCCCTCACGCGTTTGCCATCTCTTGGAATCCAGTCAGTAACCCTTAATTACCAGCGGTTATCCTGCCGACGTGCTACGTGCCCGGCCCATATCCATTTCTTCTTCTTGATTTCAACTATGATATCCTTAACCCCCGTTTGTTCCCTGACCCACTCTGCTCTCTTCCTGTCTCTTAAGGTTACACCTATCATTTTCCTTTCCATCGCTCGCTGCGTCGTCCTCAGTTTAAGTTGAACCCTCTTTGTAAGTCTCCAGGTTTCTGCTCCGTAGGTAAGTGCCGGTAAGATGCAGCTGCTATATACCTTCCTCTTGAGGGATAGTGGTAGACTACCATTCATGATTTGATAATGCTTGCCGAATGAGCCCCCATCCCATCCTTATTCTTCTAGTTATTTCACTCTCATGGTTCGGCTCCGCGGTTACTACCTGTCCTAAGTAGACGTACTCCTTTACAACTTCCAGTGTCTCGCCACCTATCGCAAAGCGCTGTTCTCTGCCAAGATTGTTCCACAATCTTGGTGGCTTGCAGTGGGGTTCAATAAAGTGATATGATGTGGGTTGAATGAAGTGGGACGAAGTGGCAATGAAGTGGAAATGAAGTGGCATGAAGTGGGTGAATGAAGTGGTAGGAGTGGCGGGGGCAGCAGGGAGTAGTCGGAGGTGGTTGGAGGAGTAGTACATATCCGTAGTGTGATTTACCCACTTTCTGTGGGTAAATATTACTACGATATACAATCTATCACTGTCCCCCGACATGAAAGCCTCGACTAAGACCAGCTTTGGGCTTAAAAACACTCCAGCTTGGCATGTGACGAGCATCAGTGGAAAAGCTTCTTACTCCGTGACGAAATAAATCTGATTCTCGTTGTCGGCACGCAAAGTTTTGTTGAAAATACGTGGAGAAGAACTTCAGGCAGCTCGTGCTGCCAATGATTATCCACAGCGTGCACATTTCACATCCGCTAAATTTTCTGTAGCCACGTAGGTTAGCGATGTGTGAGATGAGTAACTGTGTGTTCTTTTCTGTTCAAACTCACGCTGTTTTGCTTGTACACAGCGTCAGTCGGCGTTTCTGTAGGGCATACGATTCATATATTGTACCAGGAAGGCGCGTGAGCTGATCTTGTCTATTATAGCTGAGTTATAACACTGCATTCGTAACAAATAGGTGGCACTTTAAAATAAGATGCTTCATCTTTTGTAGGAAAAAAGGCTATTATGAATCGCATGAGCTACTATTCAGTCATTGATATATTCGTTCACTCCATTGCTATCAAGAACTATGCGTTCCGATTCATTACCTGTTTGTTTCTTTCACATCTATCGCATCGCGGGCCGTCTGGAAATCGCTTGTACTTGTATATTGATGATAGGTGGCCGCAAAACGCAAGTGATTTTTTTTTGTTTTGTTTACACAAGGTGAAGACCCTTGCGAATTGTTCTCCGAGCCCAGACACGTTTCACTAAGTGTTTGCACGGTGGCGCGAAATCGAGGACTCTCAGAGGAGGAAAGTCTTCAGACTGTTTATAAAGTGACGTTCAGAGCCATCACCTTTACAGCGAGGATTTTTAACTTGACGTAGAATATATATATTGCAAATGAGTTTTGCGGAAACCCGCAAGGTGGCGGAAGGGTTATGAAAGGGAACATTGACAACCACCCGTTTGTAGCACAAAGCCACAAGGAAATCCGAACGGATTTCCTTGTGGCTTTGTGCTACAAACGGGTGGTTGTCAATTTTCCCTTTCAGAATATATATATATATATATATATATATATATATATATATATATATATATATATATATATATATATATATATATGCCTATGCTGTTAACACGTGAGGATTGAGTTGCACATTACGTCCTATGTTGTGTTTGTGACGTAATGATAACGCTGTGCAAAGCCATGCACACGCTCAAGACAGCAGCAATATACGCCCCCCTTTCTCGGGCCTATATAATCTGCGGCTTTCTGCAATAAAGCGTTCTTTCCACACCCGCACCCGTCTCGAGCGTGCTACATGGTGGCAGCGATAGTCATGATCGGCAGCAGCGAAGCAAGCGGATAGCATGCCATCCCGGACCGTTTCCAGCTTCAAAGCACTGCCGGCATGCCAGACACGGAACCAGCGCTTCCCCGCCAGCAGAGTGCCCCGGTCACCACGCTACTGCCACCCCCAAGGGCCTTGGATACCAGAGGCGACGTTTGGCAGAGCTGGAGAACATGGAGGCAAGAATTCGACCTCTACGCCACAGCTACCTATCTCAGTCAACAGCCAAAAGAGGTACAAGCTGCTACTTTTCTTATGGTCATAGGCGAAGACGCCCGCAGGACTTACAACACTTTTATCTTCAGTGAAGGGGAGGATAAGTCAGACATAGAAGTCCTTAAACGGAAACTCGAAGCCTTTTACAAACCGTCGTTGAACCTAGCTTATCACGAATTCCGTTTCGGCTCGCGTGACCAGAAGGAAGGAGAAAGCTTTAATGAGTGGCTAACTGAGCTACGAATATTGGCGAAGAGTTGTGAGTTTGCTGAAATGGAAGAGCGCATGCTGAGGAGCAGAATTATTCTTGGCATAAAGGATAAAAAGCTTCAAGAAAAGCTCATTTCGGAGAATCCGTCCTTTGCCAAGACAGTAGAAATCTGCCGCGCTCGCGAACAAGGGAAAGAACAGTGCGAGCAAATACAAGCAGGCAACAAAAGCCCTGAGGAAATTTGCGCAGTTGCCGAACTCCGGCGCTGTGGAAAGTGTGCCAGAAATCATGAGGCTAGCAATTGCCCAGCTAAAGGACGCACCTGTAAGAAGTGTGGCAAGCGAAATCACTTTGCTGTAGCGTGCCGAACCAGAAACGAAAGGCCTCACAAAGCCAAGCAAAACATCGCAGCGGTAGACGCACACGAGCAAAGCTTTTGGATAGAAGCCCTATCTAGGAGCGACAAGAACGATGAGCGCTGGTCAGCAACTGTAAATGTAGAAGGAACTCCCGTCCTTTGTAAGCTTGACACAGGCGCAAATTGCTCGGTGATAGCACGAAGCAAGCTGCGACAGATAACAACCAAAGAAGAGGAGCGCTGTGACGTCATTCTAAACACCTTTTTTGGTCATCAAAAAGCAGCTACAGGGCTCGTCCGCCTTCGCGTTAGCGCAACTGATGCTTCATTTGAAACAGACTTTTTTGTTGTCGAAGAGGACGTTCCACTAACATTAAGCGGATCAGTCGCAGAGAAACTGGGTCTCCTACTCAGACTAGCTTCAGTGGAGCCGCGTGAGCTTTATGAAGCAGCGAAACAATATGCTGACGTTTTCAACGGACTAGGCAGCCTGAAAGGTATCGTCTACCATATGAAGCTTAAACCAGGTTCCCAAGGAATCGTTAGACCGGCAAGGCGAATTCCACTCGCACTTAAAGACAAGGCTAAGAGGGAACTAGATCGCATGGAAGCCGAGCAGGTGATACAGAAGGTGACTGAGCCAACAGAATGGGCGAGCTACATGGTCGTGGTGAACAAAAATGAGAAAGTACGCATCTGTCTCGACCCGACTGAGTTGAACAAAGCACTGCTAAGGGAACACTACCCAATGCCGACCCTAGAAGACATTGCGCCTTCTCTAGCGGGGAGCGCAATACTTCTCGACGCTAGACGCTGCTTCGGGCTTCTGGCAGATTAAGCTCGACGAAGAAAGCTCTAAAGTTTGCACAATGAGCACTCCTTTTGGCCGGTACAGATTCCTGCGTATGCCGTTCGGAATAGCGTCGGCGCCGGAAGTTTTCCAGCGAGCAATGCACAGAGTAATGGAAGGTCTCGAGGGTACTGCCGTAGTGATGGACGATATTCTCGTGTGGGGCAGGTCAAAGGAAGAGCACGACCGCAACCTTGTCAACGTGCTTGACCGATGCCGAGAACACAACTTGAAGTTAAACCGCGCAAAATGTCATTTTTTGCAGAAATCTGTCAAGTACCTCGGTCATGTTTTGACACGTGAGGGACTAAGCCTGGATCAGGAGCGGCTTGCAGACATACTTCAAGTTCCACCCCCAGGCAACAAGAAGGAACTGCAAACGTTCCTAGGTATGGTCACCTTTGTCTCCCGTTTCATTCCACATATGTCTGAAACCACAGCTCCACTCCGAGAGCTTCTCAAAAAGGACGCAGCATGGGTCTGGGAAGACCAACACCAGGCTAGTTTTGAAGCTCTTCGTGAAGCTTTAGCAAAAGCCCCCGTGCTCGCATACTACCAGAAGAACAAGCCCATCACGCTCTCGGTAGATGCCAGCCAAAACGGGATCGGTGCAGTGATAATGCAGAATGGTCACCCACTAGCATACTCATCGCGCTCTCTCTCGAAAACGCAACAGAGATACGCGCAGATAGAAAAAGAAATGCTAGCGATCGTACATGGTTGTGAAAAGTTTCAGGACTACCTGTTTGGGCAGCTTGAGGTCACAGTGGAGTCCGATCACAAAACCACTTGAGATGATTTTTAAAAAACCATTGTGTGAATGCCCACTTCGAGTTCAGCGCATGCGCCTCAACCTGCAGAAGTATCGCCTAACAGTGAAATACACGCCGGGAAAAAGAGCTTTTTATTGCCGACGCATTATCTCGGTTCCCAAGCCCAAAAATTTTAAATGAATACGGCGAGCATTTTTATGTCAATTCAATGGCTTATCTTCCAGTTTCAGACAAGCGCCTGAACCAAGTTTTGCAAGAAACAGAAAAAGACGCAACCATGCGCCAACTTCGTGAATACGCAAGGACAAGCTGGCCCGATAGCAAAGATGACGTCACTCCGGAGTTGCGCAGCTATTGGAACTTTCGTGACGAACTGCACACGGAAAATGGCTTGGTGCTACGCAGCAACAGGCTTGTTATCCCTCCGAAGATGCGTGGTGACATTCTATCTTGTCTGCATGCTGCACACGCGGGAGGTGAACAGATGAAAGCACGTGCTCGTTTCTGTCTTTTTTGGCCAGGCATGAATAGTGACATAGAAGAAACAGCCCGACGCTGTCAGTTGTGCCAGCGGCATAAATCGAGAAATGCCAGACTGCCATTGCATAGCCATGAAACGCCAAGTTTACCGTGGCAAGTTATTGGAGCAGACCTTTGCTACCATAACGGAAATGAGTACTTGATCGTCGTTGACTTTTATTCTTTTTTCTTTGAAATCAGGGCTGTGCAGTCCTCATCAGCGAACAAAGTGATCTCAGCATTCACGGATATCTTTGCTACGCATGGTTTCCCGAGCCGGCTCATCACGGACAATGGACCGCCGTTCAGCAGTCAACAGTTTCAAGACTTCATCAGTAAGATCGGGACAAACCACGTTAGATCAAGTCCGTACCATCCTCGCTCGAACGGCATGGCCGAGCGAGCAGTGCAGGAGGCTAAAAAATTATTACAGAAGTGTCAATTTGGCTCTGTTGACTTTTGTGCCGCCTTGCTAGAGTGGCGGAACACTCCACGTGACAGCTGTTTAAAGTCTCCTTCGCAGCGGCTCATGGGACGGCTGACCAGGACCCTTCTACCGGTTCCGGCTACTCACCTGCAGCCTAGGACGGTGCAACCAAAGGACGTCCAGCAGCGACTGCGAGACATCCGTCGCAAGCAACGTACCTACTACAACAGGGGTTCCAAACCTCTACCTGAGCTACCACTGGGCGCCAGGGTCACTGTGTACAACGTCCCCTCGAGAACATGGTCGCCTGCCACAATCATCCAGAGAGGCGACAGTCCGCGCTCCTACATACTTAAAGGCGAGGATGGACGACAGTTCCAGCGGACGAGAGAACACCTCAGGCCATCGTACACACCCATCGGGCAAGATGCAGCGGTACCTGTCCCTCCAGACTCCGGGCAAGATGCGGTGGCACCTCTCCCTCCAGTCTCCGGGACATCCGGGTCTGCTACGCAACAACCGTTGCGAAGAAGCCATCAAACGCGTCATCAACCAACAAGATACCCTGAGCCAGAACGTTATTAAACTTGGGACTCCGGCTCAATAAACAAAAAAAAGGGAGATGTGACGTAATGATAACGCTGTGCAAAGCCATGCACACGCTCAAGACAGCAGCAATATACGCCCCCTTTCTCGGGCCTATATAATCTGCGGCTTTCTGCAATAAAGCGTTCTTTCTACACCCGCACCCGTCTCGAGCGTGCTACAGTGTTGAGGTCTTTTCTCACTCGCGAGATATTTTGACTGTATTTATTCTACAATATTATTGAGAACGAAATAAAAGCATAATACTTTTAATGAGATACAAGTAGAACAACTTGTTGTGGATATTATAGAGTGCCGCATGCCGCCAACAGGCTTGACGGGCGGAAGCAATTGTGTGCAATAGCGACCAAAATTCGCGCAGCTGTGCTGCCAAACATCCTCAATTGTGAACTCTAAATTGCCGCAACATAAATTGAAATATAACGAGAAGTCGAATTAGCCAACACATTGCGTAGATGTTACTGGATATAACTTCTTTTTTGTCATTTGTCTGGTAATATGGTCCCAAACACCCACTTTGTAGAGTCTGACTGGGAGCATATACTCCCGATAGTAATGGATTGCGTAAAAGCACGACGTTATTACTTTACATGACCAATCTCTTACACTAGCGTAAGCATGTGCCTAAATTCAGGCAAACTCGTGACATGAACATACATACACAAGGAAATAACGTATTGCAATAAGAATATTGCTTACCTCGGGACCAAAGTTACTACTGTATTTGGCAAACGTAACAAAAGATGCAACACGCTCGGAGCTTGCCAGTGTCAGACAAGCGAACAATCGTAATGCGGCTCGCAATGCGGCTCGTTCGCAATCACCGTGCATCTCAACAATGCAATCACTGCGCATCTCAACAATGAAGAGCCGGCGCAAGTGAAAAACAGCCAGTGCGCGATTCAAACCGTCTGATTCGCGCACCGGCTGTTCTTCCCTTGCGCCGGCTCTTCGTCCAGCCCTCCGAGACAGAATACAGCGACGACGTTTAACAATGAATAATAGCCGATGCATAAGTATAAGCTCTCTCGCGAAGCGCTCCGCTGTCGGAGGCAGTGTGTTACTCCTGGTCCTTCCCCCTGATAACCCCTAAGCAAACTTTCTCCCCTCCCTGTCTCTCTCATTTAATCCCCCCCTCGCTTGGTGTGTATATAAGCACAGAAATAAAAATGAAAATTTTTTTCTTGAGAAAGGTCAGGCTCTGACCGAAACGTCGACGTAATCAATGAAGTTTTCTTGAAGTGCCACCTCTCATACATATACGGCAACCAAAGGCAACCACTCCTTCAACTACATATATATATATATATATATATATATATATATATATATATATATATATATATATATATATATATATATATATATATATATATATATATATATAGGTGTGTGTGTGAGGTGTGACAGCACTGAAGAAAGCCTGTTGACCAATTAGGTACTCACTGTACCAGCACCGCCCACGTCCCAGTTGCAGTGCCTCGTGGCTGATTTGTGACGGGTAGTTCACGTTTCCGCGTAGTCCCTCACTGTATCGCTACTTCCGCGCCATTTGCGTAGAATACACGATTACACCTCGCACGCCATCAAAACTCGGACCGTAAATAGCGAGTAAATTGACAGAAACAGGGAATAGAAGAACTGCCACTTTCACAGCCGCACCCACCGCCTCGCATTCGAACGCCCTTCCCGACATACAGCTCAAGCTGTTCAACGGCGAGGAGAGATGGCGTCGGTGAAGCCGAAGCGACGCCTGGAGGGCGCCGCATTTGCGACCCACCGCCACCAACACATCTCTCTGTGGGCCCTCACACTGGAAAGGCTGGCGTATGCTGTTTTGTGATCTTCGCGGCATCTTTTTTCTTTTGTGTTGGGAAATTGATAGTCTCTTCTTGTGCCGGTTCCTCGTGTCTTCTGTTGCGTACCCGTCTTTCCTTACGCTAAAACGTAACACATGCTGTGCCAACTAGCCCACCCGTCATTTGATAATGGTCAAACGTGCTAGGTACTATGTCGTGAGCTGACGTTTCCTGTACTTTACGGCTGACAATAAGATCGTCACAAGGCGGCAAGGAAGCCCTGATAAATTGTATTGTAAGCCATAGGAAATATGGTTTTCACAGCACGAAATGGTTTATTCTGACTCGCCGTCAACTTCATTTTGTCGATTGTCGTGCGCTCACAACACTTTCTCATGACGCCATTTACCGTCTGATGTATGCTCTCCTCCGCAATCAGCCAGGTTCCACGTGAGAAAATTAATCAGGCCAAAGTCTTAAAAGAATATTGATGTAAGAGCAACGTAAGAAGTTGTTTAGCACAAACATTTAACCAACATAAAAAGCCATTTTGTCTCACTGCTTCTACCCATGTGTGTGCGGATTATATGCCACTTTTTGAATTATGTGTTTTCGAAGATTGACTTCACAGTACCCCGCAGAATAAAAGCTCTGCTTCTTTTATTTGCTTTTCGCCTATCAAGGCCTTTTTGTGAATACATCATCCGCGGTTTATTTACTGAAGTCAGCCTTGAACAATTTAATTGTTAATTTATACTCATTATATGACTGAAATCTCAAGTTTTCACACGCTTTTACGTTGCCTTTATCGTACACTACCTGGAGCCTAAGACTTGAAGAATATTAATTTCTAATTTTTGACTTACTTTAACGTTCACTTTATGATATACAACCGTGAGCTTAAGCCATTGAGTTTTATATATATATATATATATATATATATATATATATATATATATATATATATATATATATATATATATATATATATATATACTCACTTTTAAATTTTAACGGTGTTTTTGAAGAACTCACACCGGCGCTTCACATAGTGGTCTGGAATATTGCAAAGGGTGTCACTTGGCACTCGATCGAACACCTCAAAACCTTTGGGGAAGCCTACGCATATCTATTAAGAGTAGAACGTGATAGTCCCATGGCGGCTAGGACTTACAAACATGTATAATGTACTGACTCAAATTATCTATCACCAGAGTCGCTGCTTAGAGCACACTATACGAGAACCTTGTGGTAAGTGGCAGCAACGAATCTGCCCCGCCGCCGATGGTATCTGTTAGCAATCTTGGGTATGATTTTAACTTGAATCTTGACTATTATTCCTTTCAACCATGGGGATTTTTCACCGACAGAAAACAGTGGTGACGCAGACACCTACATCTACACTACATTTTCGGGCACATCGGCTCTTTAACGCAGTCGCGTTCAAATAGTAATAAAATTTGCCACAAAAAGACAAAAAAGTAAAAAAGTAAGCTCAAATTGCACTATGTCGTGTTAAGCAGTGCCACAGTAGAGCTGCTGGACACCCAGCTGGTCCTGGATTGCCTAGGCTTTTATTCTATCCCCTCCGCCTCTCTCTCCCCTTGCTACGCTATAATATTTTTGGCTATGCTTGCCGCCTTTTTCTTTTTTGTTTCTGTTTATTTCACTTTCTTTCCTACTCCCTCTGTCTATTTCCTTCTCTGTCTCACTCTTCGTCGTTCTTTCCTTTGTTTTCGTTGTCTATAACTCGCTTCCACTTTCTTTCCATATCCTCCTTTCTCTCTACTTATTTCTCTCTCGTACTTTCATTCTCTCTTTCTCGTAGTCCTTTTTCTTTTAGCCTTTCTTGTATTTATTTTCCTGGAGTTATCGTGTCCTCTTTCTTTTTATGCTCTGCTTTGCACCCTACTCTCCACCTTCCCCTCCTCCTTTTCATCACATTTCTCTTCCTCACCCTAAATTACCTTGCCAGCGCGTACGCTATACTTTACTGCACAAGGCAATGTTATGCTACTTTCGCGTGCCTGGATAGCGAAGTGTTTAAGCCGCTCGATTTGGGATCGTAAATACGCGGGTTTCAATTTAAACTCGCTAAAGAATTTTTTTTCCGCCAAGAATATCTGTCTTCTCTTTCTGTCTAACCTTTTCTTTCTCTCGCTCTGTATTTGTTCTCTCGCCCATCACAGTTATTGCTACAAAGCAGGACAAATTCGCGTACGTGTTCTGGGAGAGAAGACGAAGAGGGAAAAAAAAGATCATGGAGAGGAAGAGGTGAATGAGAACGAGTGCTGGTGCATGATGCTGATAATTCTCTATGTACAGCACATGGCAAACCTTGGGAATAACAGCTATGCTGAAGCAAACTGCAAGACATACTTGAAAAACAATAAAAGCCAAAACAAATCTAGCCGCCATCCCGCCCTGAGAATGTGAATGTGCAGCGATGTATCAAACAACACGCGTGCTGATGGTGAGGGGGTGCAGGTTATCATTACTATAGAGTAATGGTGGCGATAATCGCTTTGCAGTCGCTGTGGTTGACCGTCACCCGTTCCGCGACTATTTGTAGCAAGATAAATTGGTTTCTTTTGCCCGGAATTTTGTTAACGCGATTCTTCTGCGTCTAATTTCCATTGTCTACAAGTGGCAGTCTTAGAGTGAACAAAATGAGTTGCGAGACGGGTTTGTCTTCTATATGTTAAAGCAGGAAACACACGCGGGGGAGAAGGAAGGGCCGTTTTACGTCATTCGAAGTCCTCTTGTGAAATCCCAAGTAGCTGCAACCTATTATTTTACCGAGAACGCGTAAGAGGATATTCCCGTTCTTCAGAAGCACCCTATCATCCATCATGCGGTTTTATTGCTTGGTTTGTGGTTTTCTTTATTGAAATGAATACTGAGCCTTAAGCTGTTTGCTTCAGCATTGTTGTGGTGCCGAAATAAAAAGTGGTATGTGCAGGGCTCATTGTTAAACAATACCTTTATTAAAGGAGAGTGCCTGGAAACACGAGGAAAAGGAGATATTCTCTTGCTTGACCTTGACATTTATTTTGACAAGGCTTTGACGTGGCAGAAAAAGTATGAACCCGATATTGTACGGAAAGAAGATATAGCGAGACCTCACTGACATAAAAAT
Organism: Rhipicephalus appendiculatus; assembly: GCA_030522465.1. Lineage (NCBI taxonomy): Eukaryota > Metazoa > Arthropoda > Arachnida > Ixodida > Ixodidae > Rhipicephalus > Rhipicephalus appendiculatus. Next base: position 9,392 of record JALIZH010023298.1, on the reverse strand, counting down.
TGTGATGTTTTCTTCAAAGCTTCAATCTCAAATGCTCAGCAATTTATAATGTTTTCTACGAAATAATAATAATGAACTATGTAGTTCATGAACGAAGAGCGAGAACGTCATTCTGCAAAGCGCAGCTATTCAGAAGTCCAAAGAGACTAATTTATATTAACACTGGAAGAAAAACTGGCATTTCATATTAGGATTTTTTTCAGATACTCGAGAATGTTGCAATAGCTGCGCGCGAGGTGCACACACGTTATGTATGTCCAATTAGGACATTTTAACAAAACCAGCTTAAGAATGAAGAAATTTGTTTGTAATTAAATCGCTATAATCTCTTTCACTTCTTCATAATCCGCAGCTAAACCGCTTGCAAGAAATTCTTAATGATAACAATATCATGCTAATACACCAATAATTGTATCATCATAAGCATTTATAAAAAAAATACCCCATCTCCCGCTAAAGGGAACCATGTGTAGATGTGAAGCAGCGGGCGCTAACGCTTACACTGGCGGCGGCGTTGACGCTGGCGCTCATCGCAGCGTTGCGCAGGAGAGAAAACTGGGGAAGCGCAAAGCACGCAGTGATGGAGCGGTGTTTCCTACTGGAACATGCCAATCGCTGCTAATGCGCAATGAGAGACAGAAGACTCCGACTGGACACAGAGACCCGCAGTCCACTTCTAGTTAACGCGCACGCTGCGAATTTTTATTGTTCAACAACGCACAGGAGAAATCTCCCACCGGCACCACCTTGCAGGTCAAGATCCACTGCCATATATACGGGGTGGCCAGTGAACGGTTGTGCAGCGCGAGCAGTCGGTTTTTTTTAACCAAGAAACTCGCTAGCAGACGCTTCCTGCGTCGGCATCGCGAGGCGAGAGAGGGGGGAGTGTAGGAGAGGAGAGAGAGGGGGGGACGCGCATGCGCAGTGGGAGTGTGGACGCCGCGGGCAGGGATGCCTAGAGGAGAGAGGGGGGGGAGCGTAGGAGATGTGGGAGAGGGGGGACGCGCATGCGCAGTGGGAGTGTGGACGCCGCGGGCAGGGATGCCTAGAGGAGAGAGGGGGGGGAGCGTAGGAAGGGAGAAAGGAGGGGAGGAGCATGCGCAGTGAAGTTGTGGTTGCCGCGGGGAGGGATGCCTAGAGGAGAGAGAGGGAGGGGAGGTTTTTTATTTTTTTAAAGGGTTTGCGCATGCGCAGTAAGGGGGAGGCCACGCGGCACACCACCACCACCACCGGATTAAGCTTCGCCATAACATGCTTCACATCTAAAAATCCTTTGGTTTTGTATGCCTTAGTACAACTGAGCCTTACCTACTTTATGTTATTCACACGACCTCCGTTGGGGGGAAGACGTACGATCAGCTTCGCGTATGCCTTTTGGATCTGACAAAAGTAGTGCACTGTTCAAGCAAATGCCGCTGCTGTGTAGAATCATCCTCAGCATAGTATTTTTTTCAGTATTCAACGCCGGTCTTCTAAAAATATTCAGAACGCTTTACAGATTGAAAAGTACCGATGTAGTAATCGCAGCACGTGTCCGACTGTTTAGTACAGCGGAGCAACATATCTTGTTTTGAAGTAAAGCAACGTGCCTTTCGTGTGCGATGTGTGTGCAATTTCTGCGCCGGTCTAGCCTAGAACAATGTTCGATCTCGTCTAGTTCTTCAAGTACCTAATGGAGAGCGCAAAGAGGTATAATTGACCGTTGAGAAATCAACAGTTTTTTTTACTATGATGAAGGAACCCTAGGCTGTGACAGTCGAACTGTAAAAATGAAATAAACGACGACTGACGAGAGCACATTAGCGTTCGTTTAAAAAAAAAACTTGAGAGGGAAGGTTTTGGGTACGTCAAAATTCTAATGGTATTCCATTTCACACTGTTTGCATTTCAAATGTCTCTGGAGCCCGTGAGGCTACAACGGACAAGCAGAGAGTCAGAAGAAGACTGTTACGTGTCTGCTTTCAACATTATCATCATACTGTCTTTCTCGTTAAACCTGTACTTTGCGAAAAATTCAAGTTGTAAGTCGGCTGTAGTTTTCGTCCGTCGCTCTCTCTGTTGTCTCATTTGCAGCAGTCACATTTGACTCGGAGGCGAACGACGGTGACCTGTTTTGACGTAGATTTATTTCCAATCAATGTGTATTTTCTTCTTTCGAATGACCTTTAATATATCATTACAGTTCTGGTCGTACTTCAGTTATTTCATGTGGTCGTTAACATTTAAGCATACCGTTCATTTAAGGTGATTTACTGAGCAATGTGTCTTGGGAGAGATCCGGGTGACTTTCGCTTCATTCTCCAATCTTTCCGAGCACTATGTCTTCTCTCCCCTTCACGTTCTGCTGCATTCATGCCTCGGGCGCAGGCCACTTTACTTTTCCGGACTTCAGTGATCACAAGACCTGGTGCGATATACAAGTATTTTGCCCATTCACGCTCATTCAGTTTCAGCTTGAGTTTATCGAACGTGCTTGTGTGGGGGTTAGATATAGTGAGACATATGGATAAAGAGATCCCTTAGCGTGCGAATTGTAATGGCTCCTCTTGTTATAAGATGCATAAGAATAACCTAAAACTGGAAGCAAGATTGCGAAATACATGCATGCATGCGCACAGAACGAATGAGCGGCAGCACGGCTAGTAATTTCAAGCAAACTTTTCGATGCAGAAGTACACATAAGAAATAAGTTAGTAAATAGGTAAACGATAACAAAGTGTCACAGAGACATTCATTAGGATTGTATAGCGAAAGCTCTTATGTGATCACAACAGGCGGTTATGGCGCCGTAGGTTACGCGCACCAGCGGCTTTTCCGCCGGTGCCCGTAACCGCTGTCGCGAGAAATAAAAGCAATTTATAAAAGAAAAAGACTTTATATCTGTTTTTCTGAGAATACACGGCCAGCTGTTAGTCTGCGCTTGTCTTGTCGTTTATTCCCTTCGTGTTCGTGTTTTTTGCGCAAAATACCATTCAGAAAGAAACAAACGATTTCTCGGATCGGATGGAATTTCAACACGGGTACTCAGCGTGGAAGTCGAGCATTCAACCACAGAGCCACACCGGTTCTTGATCCTGATTCGCTAAAATACCCTATAGCTCTCATGTCGGGCAAGGATTCATGTTAGCCTGTGTAATAAAGCGTCGTAGAAGAGCAAAGTAACAAGGATGCGTCATGCAAAGTGAAATGCGCAACGAGTCGATCCTAATGCTTCCAAACCATTACAAAGGGCTGAGCCATTATTCATCATCGTCAACAGCCTCAGTACAAACAACTAGGAGGAGGAGGAAGAGGAGAAAAGGAAGGACAGGGAGGTTAGCCAGTTCTCAGACTGGCTGGGTACCCTGTGCTGGGGAAGGGGGGTAAGGGGAACAAAAGATGACAGAAAAGGGATGTTATAAAAAGGAGAAAAAAAAAGAGGAAGAAAGAAAAAAAAAACACTAATACGATAAACGACAGTGCTTAGAGTCTCTCTTTGAGACCAGTTGCCCGCAAGAAGCTCAACAAAGCTCTCAATGCCTTGCGTGCCGAGGTCGGTCTCGGCCAGTGTCCTAAGACCCGTTCCTCCGACAATGGGCGATTGTCCAGTCCATCTAGCAGAATGATAAAAGATGACATGGTGGGTGTTTGGCTACGTCAGGACACATGAAAATTACGATGATTTGTGGCATAGTGGGTAGCTTGCATGTGCACTCGTGTTAGTTACCGCAAGAGAGTCTACAGCGGGCTGTAGAAAGGGTTTCAGTTTTAGCTGATACTTTGCTGCGTGTTCTGCACAGGCCCAGTGATTTTCATTACGAAGTACTAACCCACAAGAAAAAAAAATTAGGTGCCTGGGTGACGAAAAAAGTAACGAAAGGGACATAAACATAAATCAACTATTCCAATGATGGCGTATTGAATGTTTGAAAGGAAATAGTGAGGGCAAGGTTTTACCCTCCAAACTCAGAGTGTTCCATACCTTGCTGACAGAGAAGTTCCCTGTAAGGGGACGACTCAGTGATACTGCAAAAGAGTAGCTACTTGGGCTGGTTGGTATTGCATTTTTTGAAGAAATATAGTTTCTTAGTGCGCAGAACGTTTTAGAAAGGAGTCAGATAGTAAAGAGCGCACACTTACAACCAATTTATTGCACAGATTGGCGGGAATATATATACATCAAGAGGGCGAGAGTATGACACACAGAAAAGGGGGGGGGGAGGGAATAATAGCGCATGCGCCAGAACATCTTATTCAAACTAGATTTACATTTTAACTTAAAAGATACTTGTACTCATTGTCCAACAGATTAACAGACGGGGCACTTACACACTCAGTTCCGGCCTTGCGTATCAAAAAAGCTTCATGTATTTCACGTGCCCTCTTGTCCCTATATCTCGCCATTACGCGGCATTCATCAAACATCGGGGTGCACCCACAATTGGCACAGTGACTTGCCAAGTGGCTGCCCACTGATCCGCGCATGAGATTTGCATGCTCCCTAAGGCGATCGTTCAGACACCGCCCTGTCTGACCGATGTAGTATCGACCACATGACAAAGAAAGGTGGTACACAACGCCTATAATACATTCAACGAACATTTTTGTATGCCTCTTATTACACCGAACATTTGAAGATCCTTCGGAGTTGACTCTTTTGCACAAGGACCCTACCTTGTTTTTTGCCGTGAAAACGACCTTCACCCCAGTTTTTTCACTTCACCCCAGTGATACTGTGGCTGATGAGTCCGCCATTTCGTTCAATTATAATACTGAGAGAGAATCTGCAGTGATCACTGTTGCTGATTCGCTTGAAGGAAGTTTGCGTAGAGCTGGAACAACTGCCAATAATTCTACTATGAATATAGGAGTGCAATCTGGGAGTGGAACCGAAAAAGACCAGTCAAGAGAAGAAGAGAAGATGTCAACCGCAGCCTTTTCTTTTGACACTGATGTTTCAGTCGCAATTACATTGCTTATTGTCAGGTGAGCTATGTAATCTTCTAACTGATCACATAAATCAGAGGATAACCTAGCTCACCTGACAATAAGCAATATAACTGGGACTGATGCGTCAATGTCAAATGTCAAGACTGGGGTTGGCATCTTCTCTTCTTGTCGTGACTGGTATTGTCATCATTATGAGCCGGTATGCCATCGCTTGGTCATTTTCAAATGCTGCTTTTCTCCCTGAACTCGTGCGCCGATTTCTCCAGTGCAGAAATAAATAAGTACAATGGGCGAGTCTCTTACGTGAATAAAAATCAAGTTACACCATGTTACAGGTCACGGGATTAAAACCAAGTAACATCAGGGGAGAACTAGTACCGTTCCTTAAATCACCGAACTTCACGTAAAGCCAATCAGGCAACCAAAATCACGTAACGTCATGCAACTTGCCATGCGACTAAAAATAATGTAACATCTAGTCACTTCACTGAAACAACGCAACATCAGGTAGCGACACTCACGTGACTAAAAATCGCTTAATATACTGTAACTACCCACGTGAATAAGTTAGGTAATATCACGCAATTACTCACGTGAATAAATGTTACGCAACCTTACCTGACATGCTGGTCACGTCACTGAAATATCACTGTTTACTTGAATTTAGTCACGCGACTAAAATCACGTAACCTGACCTAACGGCTAGTAACTTAGCACGATCCTGCCAAAACCACGTAACAGCTAGTCACGCCAATAAAGTAGTGCAACATCACGTAACTCTAGTCTCATGACATGTTCCCGCCAAAACCTCTAGACACAAATGCGTAGTGTGGGGAACTGACCGAAACCGCAGAAACATAGCCAAGTTTATCCACACTTAGTAGTACTAGTAAAAAAGTTGGCACCTCTAGCAAAAGCTTGGCATTACTAGGTACTTAGCGAAGTCGCACACTAGATCCGATGATGCTTTCAGCCCATCGCCGCTAGCGTAGACTTCGCATTATTTTTGCCCGCAATTACTGCCCGACTTAGGCAGACATATATTATTTTGCAGGGGAGAAGCATGTATTATTGATGGAAGTTGAAAATGTTTTTCTTGTGATGTAAAAAAGAAACATTGAGATTAAGTGCCGAATATTACATACTGTGCATTGCTATACCGAATGCTTGTTTAGGATATGCTACAAGGAGCTTAAGTAATCTTTTATATGTCCGTCCATCTTCCATGTCCGTCCATATTCAACGCGAAAAGCTGTGCTTCTTTTCATTTGATTAATATGTGGGTTGAAAATCCAGACACAATGAAGTTAGAGACTGAGAAGTTTGCATTCTTCAGCTGCCAACTTTGCATATTTATTGACATACACCATGAATATGTTACACCATTTTTTAGACTATGAGCTGAAAAAAAGAACATATGGCTGATCCCTCTGTCATTGGAATTGGTATCACATGAAAGTGAAACGTGTCTTCACAGATGTAGTTGAGCGTTTATTGTAGACTGTTTCGCCACAAGGTCGAAGGAATAAATGCTACAGCGAGAAATTGTTATGTCACGCGAAGAACGGCAAGCAGCTCATAACTTGCAGCGCGCAACCTCAAGCAGAAATGGCGTAGAAAATTCACATACGCAGGAGTAGCGCGGAATAACTGTCACAGCTCGACACTTAACGCTCGCTCCTCAACCGCAAAGAGAGACGCACGATTCGAACGCACAAGTATGCACAGGACGAGCGCGAACAACTATCAACTGTTACTTCGTGTGTGATCAGCGCACTCTTTTCGTAAACGCGGCCGCTCCGGCGAGCGAAGTGACATTCGTGCACCATTGACCACTGTAACTTCAAAGCAAGGCTACGGTGGAAGCACGAGACGTACAAAGCGCCCCAGTCACAATGTAGGCGGGCGCTGGAGCGGCCACGCCCTGTGGAGGCGCGCACGCTGCGCAACGAGAGGGGGCGACGACGTTTAAAGCGCACCCTCCGCGCCACCTTCGCACCGTCTTGCTAGTAATGACGAAAACGTGCTGAAGTTGCCGAGCTCTGAGTACCGCTAACGGTATATGATGTGTATAAATAGCTTGTCCTAAGTAAGCTGGAGAATCTACGCTCTGTGGCTTAGTGGTGTCGCGCCACGCGCTCTGGAGCGAGTGGTCGTAGGACGGAACTCTTTCTTCTAGTTTTTTTTTTCTTTCCAATAAGTTAGTTGATATTTTGCAACGACAGAAATACGTCAGTGGAGCCGTGGTGGACCCCGGCATAAAACAATTTCGTGTTAATAACACACTTTGTCTAGGAAGGGATAATAACAAGCTTTTTTAAGGGTTCGTTTTCTATGTTAGGCACAATACTATTGGTAACAGACGATGATGCCAAGGAAAGTAGACGGAGGGATGACCATCGCCGTAGCTCAGTTGGTACAGCAGGACGCGCTATTTGAAAGTCGCAGGTTCGGTCCCTGACGAAGCCAAGTTATCTTTTTGTCAACTTTTCTTTCTTCACATTTACATCACAAACAATACTAATAACATACCGTATGCTTTCCTTGGCATCCTTGTCTGTTAGTTCTCGTTAAACAGTCTCATATGTAGGATATGGAAGTTGGCCCGCGCTGGATCCGCGTCGTTGCGCTAGCGGCCCAAGACGCTTTGGTGACCTACGCTAGTTTTCGATTTTTGAGTCTCCGGACCACGCGAACTTCAATGTGCATTTTCAGGGCCCTATAAAACATAGGATTGGTTACTTTCCTTGAAAACCCGGGATTTTTCGGCATAGGTGTCTTATTTGATTATAGTATTTTCTTTATATGATAGCTAAGCATTCATCTGGTAAACTCTCATGACGCATGCCACGCTCACTGGTGGTGCCGATAATGGGTTTAACTTACTTTTTATCATTGACTGACATATAAATCCTATTGTTGCCCTGACTGTCAATCCGGCTTCTCGCAATTTCCCTCAATATGTCTCCTTGTGACTGGGCTTCCCCTTACAGCGCCTATGCGGTTTTCTCCTCCTCTATACCTGTCTCTTGTGTCATACGTCTTCTAGCTCAGCAAACATATATTGTACTTATGAAGCCAAACTGATAAAAAGGGCGCAGCTTGCACTAGTGGAGCAACCCTAGAACCATCAGGGGATCTAATGTTCGATCTATGTTTTCCCACAAATGCCAAGCTTTTGCTGGAAATACATAGTTTTTGTTAGTACTAGTATGGCTAGACGTGGCTACACCTGTCGCGCGGCTACGTACTACGGGGTGTGATTTAGTCACGTGACAAACTGCTGCGTTGTTTTTGGCGGTAACACGGTGCATGGCTAGCTATTACGAGAAGTTCCGTGATTTTTGTCACGTGAGTACATGCTATATAAATTTTTAGTCCCTTGACTGGTGGTGGGTAATTTAACCCAGGCCTTCTGCGTGACAACCAAGCATTAAACCACAAACGCTGTCATTGCTTGAAACGCCCCCGCCCCCCCCCCAAAAAAAAATTAGGCAGATCCCAAGTACCATGGGAATCGATGTTATGCGAAGCATGCGGCGGTAAGGAGACTGGGTTGTAACTTTTAGATGTGAAGCATCTTATGGCGAAGCTTAATCCGGTGGTGGTGGTGGTGGTGTGCGGCGTGCTCTCCCTTACTGCGCATGCGCAAACCCCTTAAAAAAAATAATAAAAAAACCTCCTCTCCCCCTCTCTCTCCTCTAGGCATCCCTCCCCGCGGCAACCACACCCTCACTGCGCATGCGCCTCCCCCTCCTCTCTCCCCTCCTATGCTCCGCCCTCTCTCCTCTAGGGCATCCCTGCCCTGCGCCCCTCTGCGCATGCGCGTCACCCCTCTCCTATGCTCTCCCCTCTCTCCTCTAGGGCATCCCTGCCCACAGCGTCCACACCCCACTGCGCATGCGCGTCCCCCCTCTCTCTCTCCTCTCCTATGCTCCCCCCCCCCCTCTGTCGCCTAGCGACGCCGACGCAGGCAGCGTCTGCTAGCGAGTTTCTTGGTTGAAAAAACCGACTGCTCGCGCTGCACAACCGTTCACTGGCCATCCCGTATATATGGCAATGGATCTTGACCTCCAAGGTGGTGCCGGTGGGAGACTTCTCCTGTGCGCTGTTGAACAATAAAAATTCGCAGTGTGCGCGTTAACTAAAAGCGCACTGCGGGTCTCTGTGTCCAGTCGGAGTCTTCTGTCTCTCATTGCCCATTAGCAGCGACTGGCATGTTCCAGTAGGAAACACCGCTCCATCACTGCGTGCTTTGCACCTCCTCAGTTTTCTCTCCTGCGCAACGCTGCGATAGCGCCAGCGTCAACGCCGCTGCCAGTGTCAGCGTTAGCGCCCGCTGCTTCACATCTACACATGGTTCCCTTTAGCGGGAGATGGTGTAATTTTTTTTTATTGAGCGAAACGTTATCAAATGACGCTAAAGATACGTAAAAATATTGCACGCACAGACATGTTGAACA